>PVLC010031394.1:0-10726 GCA_004027655.1 Graphiurus murinus
ATCTATGTTTATAGCTGCACAATTCACAATAGCCAAACTATGGAACCAGCCAAGATGTCCATCGACAGATGAATGGATTACAAAACTATGGGATATGTACACAATGGAATTTTACTCAGCCATAAAGAAGAACAAAATCATGTTATTTGCAGGGAAATGGAGGCAACTGGAAAACATTATGTTAAGTGAGATTAGCCAGACACAAAGAGTAAAAAAGCATATGTTCTCCCTAATTTGCGGATGCTAGAGAGAAGATGGGGTATAAGAAGGTCTCCAGATGAAAAAGGAGAGACATTCGAAAGCAAAGAAGTTGATTTAGCCGAGGGGGTTGGACAGGGGCGGGGGGGACACTAATGTATATCAAGGTCACTCACTAAACTGAACTTGAGAGGGAGGGAGGGCGAGGGAGTGGGGTGAGAATTTGGGGAAGGGGTCAAATGAGAATTGTGGGCACATGTAGCGTTATCAATTTGCACCTAACAAAGATATATGCTTACAATGTCTGAATAAAAATAAAAATTAAAAAAAAAATAAAAGACCATTGTTAGGTAAAAAAAAAAAAAAAAGAATAAACCCTGGAAAACTCCAACATTTTGAAAGTTCCTTGCATTCCCCCATGCATACTATAGCAGCCAGTCCTGCTTGGTCAGGTCCATGACACTCTAAAAACAAAAAAGATGAGCCACATTAATAAAAGTCTCTTGCTAATTCAATTATTCATTCATTTATTCATGCTTGAAGGCGTTTATTCAACATTTATTTTAGTATTGTTTTCCTGGCACTTTGCTGGGTCCAGAGAATAAATAAATTAAAAAGCATTTCTGTTTTTAGAGTTCACAGACTACTGCAAATGAAGATTTTTATAACATTATAAAAACAGTTAAATGACAAAGTATTAACAGGGGTTTATAGAAAATCAGTATAGAGAATTCTAACTGGCTGGTATAATGGATATAATCTGTGATCACTTTAAAAATATTTCCCAGTGAACAATAATCTTGTGAGAGTCTATAAATAGAAGGATTTTTATAACTGAGTAAGTTTGAAAAACACATAATACTATATATTCCTCTCAGAGATTTTTAGTGTACTTTTATTATAGCTAAGGCTCTAATAGGACCTTCACCCAAGGAACATATGTAACTGTGTAGACATCACCTAACCTTATTTTTCTTGAAAAAAAAAATTACTTCCATTACAACAAAACACCCTACCAAAATAGTCTTGGGGCTACTATGACCTATTCCAGATGTTATTTTCTGAAGATATATGGGATACTTTGCTTTTTTATTTTTGAAGTGCTATTTTTTAGAATAATGAAAGGGAAAACATACCTTCTAAAAACTGCTTCCACTTAGCATCTTTTAATGTGAATTTATTCATTGAATTAATTTTTATTATGCATTATAATTACACATGATAGCAAGATTCATTGTTCTGTATTTGTAGATGGATATATTGTAATGTGGTCAATGTTATTCCCCAGTTCCTCCTCTTTCCCTTCCCTACTCCCTCCTCATGGTACCCTTCCTCTTCTCTACTAATCTTCCTTCTCTTTTCATGAGTTCCCCTCTTTTCTTCCTTTTCTTCTGTCTTGCTTCCACATATAAGAGAAAACATATGGATCTTAATTTTCTGAATCTGGATTATTTTGCTTAGTGTACTGCCCTTCAGTTCCTCTATTTTCATGCAAATGGTATCATTTTATTATCCTTTATGGCTGAATAAAATTCATTGTTTATTATGGTATATTATTTATAAACCACATTATCTTTACCCATCCATTTTTTGATGGATATCTATGTTTATTGTAGTATATAAACCACTTATTTTTATCCATTCATCTGTTTCTGGACACCTAGACTAATTCTATAACTTGGCTATTGTGGATAGTACTGGTCTGAACATGGGTATGTATGTATCACTACAGTATGCTGACTTTAATTTTTTTGTAAAGATACCAATAAGTGTTATAATTGGGTCATATCATAAAGTGGTTTAATTACTAGGTTTCTGAGGAACCTCCATACTTATTTCTATATTGGTTGTACTAATTTACAATCCCACTGACAGTGTATAAGTGTTCTTTACCCCACATTCTTTTCCAGTTTTATTATTATATGTATTCTGTCATTCTGAGTGAAGTGAGATGAAATCTCAGTGGAGCTTTGAGTTGCATTTTCCTCATTGCTAGTGATATTAAATGTTTTTTCATATATTTGTTGGCCATTTGTTTTTCTTCTCTATTTTTATTTTTTATTTTCAATTGACAGCAATACTTTACATATTTAGTGTTTTCTTCAATTTATTTCTTCAATGTTCTATAATTTTCATTGTAGATGTCTTTTACCTCCTTGGTTAGATTTATTCTTAGGTTCATTTTTTCCCCTTCCCTTCCCTTCCCTTCCCTTCCCTTCCCTTCCCTTCCCTTCCCTTCCCTTCCCTTCCCTTCCCTCTTTTCCTTTCCTTCTTTCTCTCTTTCTTTCTGTATTGTGAATGGAATTGTTTTCCTGATTTTTTTTTATGTGTGTGGTACTGGAGATTGAACCCAAGGGCATTCTACTCCTGAGCTACACCCCAGCCCTTTTTTTTTTTTTTTTTTTTTTGCAGTACTGGGGATTGAACTCAGGGGATTTCTACCGCCAAGCTACACCTCCAGCCCTATTTTTTATTCTTTATTTTGAAACCGAGTCTCACTAAGTTGCGGAGTGCCTCACTAGGTAGCTGAGGCTGGCCTCGAACCCGGATCCTCCAGTCTCAGCCTCCTGAATGCTGGGATTACAAGCGTGCGCCACCACGCCCAGCTCCCAACCCTTTAAAAAATTTTTTTTTGTTTAGAAATAGTGTCTTGCTAGGCCACAAAAAATCTCCCTGAGTTGTTGAGACTGTACTGGAACCTATTATCCTCCTGTCTTAGCCTCTCAAATACTGGGATTACAGGTGTGTGCCAGCACACATGACTCTTTTCCTGATTTTCTTTTCCAGTGAATAGATTAATTATTGGTATGAGAGAGCATGATTTTTGTGTGTTGATTTTGTATCCTGCTATTTTGCTGAATTTGTTTATTAGTTCTAGAAGTCTTTTTGGTGGAGCTTTTGAGATCTTCTAAGTATAGGATCATATCATGTGCAAATAATGACAATTTGATGTTACAGTTCAGATGTAAGATATCACCTGAAAGCTCATGTGTTGAAAGCATGTACTCAGTGAAGAAAGGTTCAGAGGTGGGGCATGGCTGGGTCATTGGGTGAATGGTCTTGGGGACTATATATGTCCTTGGGCTGCATCCTCCTTTCTTTCTCTGATTCTGACCTCCTTGATGTGAGAGCACCCTCCAAGATGTGAAAGTGGTATCCTTCATCCAGGTAGCCTGACACCTCAGTTTCTGCCTCAGAGCTGATCTTATAGACAGAAACCTCTGAAACCATGTGACCCAGGAAAATGTTTCTTCTGCAGGTTGTTCTTTTGGGGTACTTTGGTCACAGTGAAAAATGCATACTAAAACATTCAGCTATTTCTTTTCCTATTTATATGCCTTTAATTTCCTTCTCCCACCCAATTGCTCTTGCTAAAATTTGAACTACCATATTGATTAGAGTGGTGAGAGTGAAAATTCTTGTCTTGTTCCTGATTTTAGAAGAAATGCTTTCAGTTTTTTCCCATTAAGTATGATGTTGCTTTTGGATTTGCTTATATAACATTGAGGTAAGTGCCTTCTGTCCCTAATTTCTTCAGTATTCTTATGAATGGGTGCTGATTTTGTTGATTGCTCTTTCTGCATCTGTTGATTGATTATGAGAGTTTTGTCCTTTATATGGTGAGTTTACTTATTGATTTGAGTATGTTGAGCCATCCTTGTATCCTTGGAATGAAATCAACTTGATCATAGCGTACACTCTACTTAATGTGTTATTAAATATAATTTGCTAATATTTAATAAATATTTGTATCTATGTTCATTGTGAATGTTGCTCTAAAGTTTTCTTTCCTTGATTTGTCCTTATCTGGTTTAGGTATCAAGGTGATAACTGGCTTCATAGAATGAATTTGTAAGTGTTCTATCCATTCTGTTTTATGGAATAATTTAAGGAGTATAGATATTAGTTCTTCTTTAAAGGTCTGGTAGAATTCAGCTGAGAATCCATCTGGTCTAGGGCTTTTCTTTGTTGAAAGGCTTTTTATTATTGCTTCAATCTCACTGCTTGGTATGGGTGTGCTTAGATTTTCTGTGACCTCTTTGTTCAATTATATTAGGTCATGTGTCTAGAAATTTATCCATTTCTTCTCAATTTCCCAATTTATTGGAGTATAAGTTTTCAAGAATCGCTAAGAATCTTCTGGATATCTTTGTTGTCTGTAGTAGTATCTCCCATTTCATCCCTAATTTTATTAATTTGGGTCTTCTTTTTCTTTGAGTTAGTTTGGCTAAGTGTTTAAACAATCTGATTTATCTCTTCAAATAATTGTTTGTTACATTGATCATTTGTATTGTTTTGTATTCTTTATTTTATTAAATTTGGCTCTGCTCTTATTTTTTTCCTCCCATTTACTGGTTTTGGAATTGGTTTGTTCTTGTTTTTCCAGGACCTTGAAATGCATCATTAGTTTGATTATTTGAGATCTTTCTGATTTTTTAATGTAGGCTTTCAGAGCTGTAATTTTTTCTCTTACAACCACATTCATAGTGTCCCAGAGATTCTATATGTACCAGGGAACCCAGAATACATCATTTCAAGCCCTCTCGACTTTTAGAATTTGGGCTCAGAAATTATAAGTTATACTTATGGTTTACCTCTAAATATCTGGCATTTTTCTCTTCAGGCTTTTTTTTTTTTTCTTTTCATTTTATTTCACTTAGTTTTATACTTTTATTGGTGCATTATAGCATTATAGTCTCACATCACAATGTAGTTCATAGTGATCATTATATACATATTCACACAATACTTGATGGACTTTCCCATAGCTCCGTCCCGCTTACCCCCACGGGGCCCTGCTCCTATACAGGTTATTGAGATTAGCATTGGCATTCTCATATATGTACATGATGTCAATAGAAGTGATTCCTTCATTGATCCTCACTCCTCTCCTCCTTTCCCTAGACTACGTTTCTGGCTCCACTGGAATTTCTCTTCCATTATCTGGAGTCCCTCTGGTATCCCTGTTTCTCCCTAGCTTCCACATATGAGAGAAAACGTATGACACTTCATTTTCTGTTACTGACCATTCTCACTTAACATAATGTTCTCCAGGTCCATGTTAGGATTTTAATTATAATGTGTCATAGAGAAGTTATTTTATCTTATGTATTTGGAGTTCAGAATGCTTCCTGATTCTATATGTCCATCTCTTTCCCAAGATTTGGAAAATTTTGTTATTATTTCCCTGGAAAGGTTATCCATGTCATTATCCTATATCTAAGAGCCCTCTTTGATTCCATTGATTCTTAAATTTACCCTTTTAAGGTTGTCCCAGAGGTATTATTATTTTATGGCACAAAGTTCATAAAATAAGAAAGATAAATAGATAAAATGAACAAATTAAAGAACAAGAGAAGTAGGCTAGTAGTGGGAGAAGAGAGTAAAGAGTAAAAAGAAAAACAAAACAGAAAAAAAAATTAAAAAACACCCTCAAAAAACAAAACAGAGCAAAATAACAAAAGAATAATACAAAGAAAAATGATAAAAAGAAACAAATATGTGTGCCTACATAGGCATATATATGCCTATGAACCAATTAACAAATACAAGAACCAATTAACAAATACAAGAACAACAAAGACTTCTTAATGAAAAATGAAATAAGTTCCTCTGCTGAGGTGGTTGAAAATGTTTGAGATGGATATTCAGTGCCTTTGCCAGATTGTTGTTGTTATTGTTTCTTTTTGGGCTGTTCACACCTTAGAGAGAGCAAGGGCTGATAATTATAAGATCCTTCCTCCTTTTATGTTGCTTGCCAGCTGCCACATGGAGTGGCCTGGACTCAAAGCTGCTTTAAATGGCTCTCAGTTTCCCTGTTCATTAGTAATAAGGTAGGTTGGAACCAAAAGTGACCTCTGCTTGAGTTTTGTCCAGACAGATTAGATCTGTGCACTCCAAGGGTAGGGCTGATGCAGAGGTCTAAATGGAAGCTCTGGCAGCTAGAGGTCCATCTCTGACTGCAAATTTTGAGATAAATCTGGTGGTATCTTCTCTGGAGAGATTGGATCAACATATCTGTAGTGCTGGCAGATACTGATCCATCTCTCCTGGGTGTCTGGATCTAAAGGGCCTCCTCAAAATTCTACTTGTAGGACAAGACAACCAACTGCCCTTAGTGGTAGGGCCATAGCAAATCTTACTTACTCCACTATCCACAAATAAGGCCTTCCAAGGCTTAGTACCCCATTGTAATCATGCTCACCTTTTTAGTTTCCTAGCAATCTTCAGCTGATCCCATGAGCCTCCGGACTCAATAATAAAGCCAGTTAGTTGCAGTTCGTTCTGAATCTATGATCTGAATGCCTTGTGTACAGTATTCTCTGTCCCTGTTTTAGTTGTGTTCTGCCAGGTGCACTTTAGGCTTCTTAGTAAACACTGGCTAGGACTGACTGTGTTGCAATATTTATTAAGATCTCCCTGGTTTCTGTAGCAGTAAGTTACAGCATGGGCAACAAGATGGCTCCTTGCCTCAGCTCTCCATTTACAAGTTGAAAAACACTAGCTCTCTACTCAGCCTCTGATTCAGAAAAGTTCATAGTGCATTTCTGCTCTACATTTGTTCCTTTGCCAAATTTGTCTTTTGTGTTTGTCCTTGACTCTTCTGGGAAAAAAAAATGTGATCTTTTTTCTTTTGACATTGTGTGTTAAGTAGGTTGTTACTTGGAACCTATGGGTTATAATCAATTATGCTTCTTAGAATTTGCCCCTCCCAAAGAATACCTAACAATAGCTAAAATAAATAGTTAACTGAATAAGGTGAAAGAATAAGGAAATAAATGAATACATAAGATGTTCATTGCACAGAGGTGGAACAGAAGAAACCTATTAACATCTGAGACTCATTTTCTCTTCACTGCATCACAATAGCAAGCCTGAAATTTAATTTGGCTTTACAATGTGTAAAACCATGCCTGGCTTTCAGGATATGTTACAGTGAAAAATATGTGGTCTCTTCAGCTTGGGCTTAGCCCACTGCCTTTCCTAATGATGCTGGCTGGAAGAAAAGGGGAAGAATCAAGCACAGTAGATGAAGAGCTAAACAAAATAACCATTAATACGGTGGCATGTTATTCCCTATGTCCACTACATAGATTTCCAGAGGATGTAGAAATCTTAAATTGAGTCTCTGGTAATATCATTCTGTCAAGAGCTCTGAGATAGAGACAAGATGTGGAAACTTTAGACAGTTGTCTTATTAAAAGTACATTCTCTTAGACACTTTATTCAGTTGGCTTTTGAAACATCTTTCTCTAATTTTCTACATGTTGCTGTTCCATTTCAGCCTGTTTTACTACATCTTCTTCATTTCGACCTCTAAGTGTTTAAGACCCAGGACTCTGTCATTTGACCTCTTTTCTTCTTTAGATATGTTTACTCATTCCATAATTTTTACATTCTTATCTATATACTAAAAACTACATAGATTCTATATGTGGTCTGAATATTTCCCTTGCACTTTAGACACATAACTGCCGGAACCTGCTGGCACAATCGGACGGTCCTGAGAGGAGAAAGTGAGGATCGATTAAAGAGTCAAGACTCCATATCTCAAGAGGGCTATCAGTGAATACTGAAGCACCGAGTTTATTTTTCGGGGTGTTTTTATACAATCATACAAGGAAGATCATCTAAGAAAAACATCAGAAGAAAAATAACAGGCGATTTTGATTCATACCACAGAAAAACATCACATGTAAAGATCAAAAACATACTTTTACAAAAAATCTCATTGTTTTAAGAAAATAAATTATTCCTGAAACCCTTTAGCCATACATTAATATTTAACTTAACCTATTTTCTAAAAGTATATTGCATACTTTTGCCCAAGTTTACCATTCAATTGACTATTTCCATTAACCCTTAAGAAAACCTATTAACCTTATGAAATCCTACTAACTTTGTGGCCAGCACATAGTTCTTATGGGAACACCTGACGTTCATGGTTAGCACATAGTTCTTTTATGCACTCTTGGCATCAGCATAGAATGTACTTCAGATGGACATGGACTGCAAACAGCCCTTAGATCCTTAGGTCTTAACTCTTTCATACATTGTGGTCTCCGACACATAACAAGTTATCCACGTAAATCTAGTATATCTAAACTTGAATTCTTGATTTTCTCTGTCTAATCGTTTTCTCCTGTAGTGTTCTCCTTCAAGGAAATGGTAACATCTAGTTACTTAAGTAAAAACTCTTGGAATCACCCTTCTTTCCCTTCCTCATTTTCAGTATTTATTTTATATCCTCCATTAGCAAAACTGTCGGTTCTAAAACTTTTAAAATTTATCATGAATCTGACCTCTCTTCTCTGATTCCTCTGTTGCCACTTCATATTCTACCCCTTACATCTAGTTGTGCTTCACATATTGCCAGAAAGATCCACTTAAAGTGGTACTATGCTATTACCCTGTATGTAAAATCTTCTGGTGAATTTCTATCATACTCAATAAAACCTCATCCTTATTTTCTCCCAAAGGCATTACATTATATCTCCCTACTACCTTCTATATCCTTACTACTCTTCAGCTATTCTGCTACTCACCATAGCAAGAACACCATTTCAGAGTTTTTGCATTTGCTATTCTTTTTATCTGGAAAGCTCTTCATCTAAATGTTCACATGGTTTGCTCTTTTACTTATATTAGTCTGTGGTGGTCAGTGACACTTCACTGACTATCCTGCCGAAAGTAATATCCTTCTTTTGCTTAAATTGTAAAAAAGACTTTTATTTGTTGCCTACATTTTAGTAAAATGTAACACCTATGATGGAAAATGCACTGTGTCTCACTTGTCCTCTAGTATATTCTCAGAGTCTAAAATGTCCTTAGCATAGATACTGAGTAGGTAGACACTCAATAAATATTCAGGGAATGAATGGTTGATTGAATCATCATTTATGTTCTAGGGGCTCCATTTGCTTTAGAGCAACATCCTTTTTGTTGGACTAGGCAAAAAAGAGTATGGCCATAGTCAAATCCAGAATAGTTTGCCAGCCAGTTGACAGAACCAGATTTTATCAGCTAATCTCTACTAGAACAGAGCCAAATCCTTGTGATTATGAAGCATAGAGTATAGTAAGGAAGACCTACATTTTTATTCTTAGATGCACATAAGATTAGCACAAAGCTGCAGGATACAGCCTACATTCTGCTTATTGGGGGCTTAAGTCTGACATCTTTTCCTTTCAGGAGATTGTTTATTTTTGAAGCTGGGCTCAGTTGATAGTGAGGGTTGAAGGGAGTTGATGCTTAAGTTAATTCCCTATCATTTGTGATGCTGGAATTTATTCCTTTGGGTAAATTATTTTTCTCTCATAATAAAGGTAGCATTCCTGGCATGGTGGTACATGCCTGTAATCCCAGTACTTGGGAAGCTGAGACAGGAGGATTGCAGGTTCAAGGCCAGCCTCAGCAATTTAGCAAGGCCCTCAGCACCTTAGGGGAGACACCCTTTCAAAATAAAAAAAAAAATGGGACTGGGAGTATAGCTCAGAAATAGTACACCCCTAGGTTCAATCTCCAGTAAAACACACACACACACTTTCACACCCCCCTACACACACACGTACACATACACTAGCACACAGTATAGTCATTAAGAAATGTTGGAATAACAATAGAAAAAAACCAGAAGAGTAATTTGTCAAAATTCAACATTTCAGACACCATTATTAGTATTTAGATATATTTCTTATCGAATTTATTTTATATTGGGTATGTATGTGTATGTTTATTTAGTTGGAATAAGTCAACAGTTATTGGACACTATTCAGGACCCTTAATTCTGTCTTAAATGAACTTAATATAAAAGCTGAGGGAATTTAACTTTCCATTTTCATGTGAGATACTCTTTAGAAGGCATTCATTTTATATGAAATGATAGACCTTATTTTATATATGCTACCATGCCCTCTGCCTGAATGTACTTTTCCTCTTTTTCATCACTTTTGTTCTTGATAATATTTGAGAAATAATGCCAATACAGCTTTGTATACCTTGCTTCCCAGTTTTTCCAGACTTGTTTTCAGACAAAACAAAGAAACATTGAACAACAGAATTAAATCAGTGAGAACAAGAGTTAAAGTATGTGAGAATATTCTTGACTTAAAAAAGAGTAGAGTACTTCTGTGGTGTCAGGGTTGGTAGACATAGGGAAGAGTTGAAATGCTCACACTACTTTGTGACAGAACCTAAATCTAGAGAACAAGTGTATAATACGACCACAACGTGAGATACAAGGCAAGACCCACCTATAATTCCTAGAAGGAAACATAGGAACTCTTTATTTATAATAATGGTATTACTACTTTTATCATATCAAAATCTTTCTCCCTGGATTATTGAATTAATACATGATATTATAGGAACACTAAAAATTGTAGATAAATAAATGCTATTCATAAAGACACCTGTTGGTTCTTGTTTTGTGATAGTGGAGTTATGTACAATGGGAAGTTAGGAGAAAGTAATGTGGGGTTGGAGGAAGTATAAAAATTAGACAAATAAGCCGGGCGTGGTGGCGCAT
>PVLC010031395.1:0-18825 GCA_004027655.1 Graphiurus murinus
TTTTTTTTTTTTTTTTGCGGTACTGGGGACTGAACTCAGGGGCATTCTACCTCTGAGCTACACCCCCAGCCCTATTTTTTATTCTTTATTTTGAAACCGAGTCTCACTAAGTTGCTGAGTGCCTCACTAGGTAGCTGAGGCTGGCTGCGAACCTGGATCCTCTGGTCTCAGTCTCCCAAATGCTGGGATTACAAGCGTGCGCCACCACGCCCGGCTCTGCTCTTCCTTTTAATTGTTTAACTAAACTTATTATTAAGGGAAGAGCTATGGGTTATCTAGTAGCTATCTACTAGCTCTGAGCTGACTAGTAGATCTCTTTGGTTTCCAAATGGAACCTCAAGCCAAATGACCTGTGGCCACTCCTGCAGTCAGGCAAGAGTTATTAGAGTTAAACAGTACACTTTCTCTCTCTATTCTCTCCCCTTCCTTTCACACACAAAACAAGTTTGATGAAAGGTCCAAAGATGCTGCATGACTTGTCCAGGATCATCATACAACTAAAGTTATAACCAAAAGGAAACCAGGAAACACGTGTTTTATTATTAATTGTTGCCTTGAATTTCTAAAGAGACTGTAAGCCCTTCTTCTCTAATACATTCACCAAAT
Organism: Graphiurus murinus; assembly: GCA_004027655.1. Classification (NCBI taxonomy): domain Eukaryota; kingdom Metazoa; phylum Chordata; class Mammalia; order Rodentia; family Gliridae; genus Graphiurus; species Graphiurus murinus. The sequence goes on from PVLC010031395.1 coordinate 607, forward strand.
ACTGAATTAATTTATTTAGAAGTGTATGTTAAACTGGGAATGGTGGCACGCCTGTAATCCCAGTACTTAGGAGGCTGAGGCAGGAGGATCACAGGTTCAAGGCCAGCCTCATCAATTTAGCAAGTTCCTCAGCAACTTAATGATATCCTGTTTCAAAGTAAAAAAATAAATAGATACAAAGAGCTGGAGGTGTAGCTCGGAAGCAGAATGCTCCTGAATTGGATCCCCAGCACCCCCCCCCAAAAAAAGAGGTGTCCATTAGTAAGATAAATCTATTATTTTCAAGATATAAAACACATAATGGTATGACTTTTTTTATTTCACATCAGTGAAGCTGCTGTGATCTTAAGGCAAGGAATTTAAGGTGACTCTGGGCATGCGTGTTACTCCCAGGCTGTCTCTTATGAAAAGATTCTGGGATGTTCTTTATGCATGCTGTCCAGGTTTTATGACTTGGAAGTTCCATACAGCTTCCTTTAAAATCCCTTGGCTAAAATCGAATGCTGTCCCAGGAATGACATAGTGCATTGGGCCCAAGAGAGAGGGTTTCCTCTCTTGGATGGCTGAGTAGCTCCTTTAATCTATTTACCACAAGCGTTCATTGCTCTGGGGCTCTGGGATTCTTCAGGATGAAAGGCCTCTATAAATATTTGTTATTGTTATGATAACCAGTATGGCTTCCTGAGTGAGATAAATTTGTCTTCTGGCTTCTGCTTCTCATAGCTTTCCTGCCTATCCTTTTATTTCTCTCTCCAGATAATTTTGTGTTAGAGAAACAATCTATTTGTGCAGTTAATTAAGCTGAGTACAGTGTGATAGGCCTTAGTGACTTTTCAGGTTGTGGCTGCTAAGGGATAAAGGCCCTAGAGCTCAGGGTTCATACCATAAATACATTATTTTAATCAACCAGAGAGGAAAAATCCTTGAAAACAGAATTAAAAATGATAGCAGAAGAATAATTAAATATTGCATGGAGGGGTCATGGGGACCAGTTTCCACAAAATTAAAAATGGTAAATCAATGTTTGCAATATCCTGCAGACTATCATTATGATAGCTCTCGTTTTCAGGCTTCTATAAGATGACAGACTCTTTACCAAGAACATGAGTCCTCCAGGATCTGGCCCCAGACTCATTGTCCAGACTCATCCTTCTCTCTCTAATAAATCATTCCCACTCCTCTTTGCTTGTAAAGCCTGCCCCCTTACTTCTTAAATGACAACCCCTGCTCCTTCAAGAATACAAGTGACAACTCCTTCATGATACTGCCCTGACTATGCTCACCCCAAAACATCGATCTCTCTGCTCCCTCTTCTGAACTCCTGTACTCCTAGCCACATTCTCATTTGGCATGTCACAGATTAGAGCAGTAAATTCTAGTAATCTCATGTGAGTTGTTCTTGTTGCCTCGATATTAGCAGTTTGTAAGCTCCTGAGAGACAGAACCTAATGCTGCCTTTTGTTATATGTCCTGGTGTTCCAAAAACATCATTATCATAGTTGATACTGGATTAATTGGTTTATTGCTAACTTCATGTTTGAAGGGAGTCATAGTTGAACAGAATGGAAAAATGAGACTCACAGTTGGATACTGATGTGGGGACCTTAGCAATTGAAATGAAAGAAAACTATATAGATCGCTATAGCTTGGAATTATTTAGCGAACAGGCAAGGGCTACCACACAGACCCAAAACATCTGGTTGCCTCCAAATATGATTGGCACAGCTGTTGGTGTGCATAGAAATACTTTTCTTTGAACTTAATGACATTTGTCCAGCTGTGTCCAGTCTTCTGACAGCTGCTCTGAATATAGCAGTTCTGGGTCACATTTGTTGACTCTGCACAAGTAACGTATGTATATGGGATTTCTTTATTTCTTTAACTACAATACATTTTGCAAGTGGTCCTTCCCTGAAACCTGTACTTCCCAAAGGCAAATGATGACAACCTCTATCCTTTAACTTTCCCAAACATGTGACCATTTCAGATAAATAGGATACATTTGCTCACCTGCACTTTACTCATGCATTCTATATTTATATCTTACTCTCACTTTATGTCAGGAGCTTATATTGACCCCTGAAATACAGAGTGGGCACCTAGTAGTGAACTTAATAAGTTTTTCCAGGTTTGGCTGATTTAATTAAAGATCTGCTAAATAGAGTCTAAATGCTAACCCATCTGTGTTTAATTTTAAGAAGAAATGAATAGGGATAGACAGAATCATGAATCTCCTGGTACTGGGAAGAGTATTATATGGATAGTGCAGACAGTTGACTTCCATTACCTGGGAAGACAGGATTAATAGGAAAAACTGGCAATTTCAGCTTGTTTTGAGTTAGATAAGAAAGCAATATTAGCAGTGTGGTAAAAAAACAAGAACTTCAGTGTGAAGCAGATCAGGAGTAGATTGCCAACTCTGGTCACTGACTCGCTATGTGGCCATGGGTATTTTACTCAGCCTCTGCCTTCAAATTCCTCATTTCTAAAATGAAGATATTGATATTGCCTACTTCATAAGGTTGGTTTGAGGATCAAATGAAATAAAGTGGGAGACTTGCACATTTCAGGAGGTGGGTAAGAAGCCAATGCAGAATGAAAAGCTGACCCTGTATACAGAAAAGGGAGAAAATAACTGATTAGCAAATACGTGAAGACAATATATCTTGAGCACTGTGGATAGATCTGCTTCCAGAAGGGACTGGGGTTCTGCTCTGTCTTGAACTATGTTGAAACCTTTTATCTCTGGTGCTGACCCAATCCCTAGGATTCTGAAGTTCTTTTCAGTGTATGCCCTCTCCCCGTGCCTGGCCTAGAAATACCACTCTCTGGGAGGGATCCTGACTCCTACCAGCTTTCCATTTCAGCCACGTTTTTTCCCCATGTTTTCACCTTATGCTGTGTTGCCAACTTAGATAGAATTCAAAGGAGAGGACTGGTGAAGAAAGACTTTGACTTTATTATGTCTGCAGTCTTCTAAGTAACAAAGAATATTAATTGAATTATATCATAACCAAGAGAATGAGAAGATGCAAAGAGTTCTTAAAAGTCATTATCCATTGAATTTAATTCACCTTCAATGTTACAGGTAAACTATAGTAAAGCTATATTAGTCCTCAAAGGGATCTTTCCTTTTTTCCTAGTTATACTACCTGTCAATGTTATGCTCTCCCATTAAACAAATGTCTACCAGGGACTGTGTCTGGCACTGGAAAAAAAGAAAGGAACAATATGTTTTCTCTGTCTTCAAGAAACTCACAGCCTAGTAGGGAAGAAAGACAAGAAAATTCCAGTGAAATGTTCTAAGTGCTATGCACAGGGGTGCTGAGGGCATCAGGGCACCCTACTAATCATAGGACATGTCATGCAAGACTTCTTAGGGAACCTGAGTGTTAGTGATGGAGAAATAACCCTGAACAGCTTTCAATCATTTGGAAACTTTGGTACTTTTAACAATTATTTGTAACAAGTTGTTTGGACACAGCCTACAACTGATTTTAACAGGCCTGTGTGTTACAAGGGTTATAGGCTCTTCCTAATGGGGCTCCCAGTACCCAGCCAACCCTATTCTGGGCCATCATGTACTTAACTACCAGAATTACTTCCCCAAAAGTCCCAGAGGGTGAAATGGTAAAATGGACTTATCCAGGAGTGGGAGGAAAGGGAGAAGTAAGGAGAGGAAGAAGTGGCATTTCAGGAAGAAGTAACATTGTGTGCAGACAGCAGGGGATAAAAAAGCACAAGATGTACTTTAAAGGGAGATTCGTAAAAGTGATGAGAAGGTCCTGTGTGCCATGGCAGAGAAGTTGGACTCTATCCTAAAATGTAATGAGAATTCAGAGAAGCAATTTTATGTAAGTGACCATTTATGTTTTGTCACTGTCCTATCTCAGCAGTTGTCAGACAGGGAAACTAGGGACCAGGTGGTGCAAGTGAAATTTTACCAAATTTCAGATTAGAATTCGATTTTAGAGGCAAATCTTAGGTGGAATCAAATCATTTCATCATTTTTTTTAACTAATAAGTCACCTAAGCTCTGGGATAAGAGATCTGGAATAGCAGGCAGAGGAGGCTTGGCTTGGCTTATAATGGGTGGCAGATTTGACATTCTTGTATAGTCAAGTACCCAGTGTGTATAGTAATAAAACTCCATAAACCCAGGCATGGTGGCACACACTGGTAATCACAATACTTGGGAGGCTGAGACAGGAGGATTGCAGGTTTGGGAACCAGCCTCGGAAGCTTGGTGAAGCCCTCAGCAACTCAGTGAGACCCTGTTTCAAAATTTAAAAAAATAATAAGAGGCTGGGAATGTAGCTCAAAGGTAGAATGCTCCTGAGTTTAATCCTCAATACCAAAAAAGAGAAAAAAAGAAACTCTACCAGATGTCTTTCACCTGCAATATTTCTTTTTCTCTTGTCCCAGTCTTGTATGTTTTTAAGCTATCTACCCATCATTGTGAGCATTCACTGCATATTCATTTCAAGTTGAGGAAATGACACTGAAAACTTCAAATGGTTCAAAAGGAATGGAAGATGGTCAAACATGAGATGGTGTGAATAAAAAGTATTTAGAGTTCAAAACTTTTTTTTTCTTGAAATGAATGAAACTTTTCTACTCGTTCTTACATCATGAGAACAATAAGTTAATGTTTGTAGTTCAGACGAAACGTGCTTCTTTTGCTTTTATTATTCTAATGGATGAGTACTGCTGATGAAAAATTCCAGAGAAATGAAGAATGATGATTGCATCCCTGAACCCACTGTCTGTATTGATGACATGTTGCCAGCTTATTCATACTTATCTCATTTAATCAGACTATTTTTCTTGGAGAGCTCTTTAGGTAGGTGATAGAAACTTGGATTTATGATTGTTGTTTATGAGAAAGACTAATATTCTTACACTCTGGTATTTCCTGGCTTTTTTCTGGCACTTCTGAATGTTACAGAAAAGGTTACGTGTAAGGGCTCAGAGATAACTCTGTAGAGCAAAATTCTGTGTTTCAAATCTGATTCAATATGAAATGAATTCTTTCTTTCCTTCTTTCTTTTTCTTTTTTTTTTTTGGTACTGGCTACTGGGGATTGAACCCAGAGGCATTCTACTTCCAAGCTACACTCCCAGCAGCCCAATTTTATATCTTATTTGGAAACCGGGTCTCACTAGGTTTCTGAGAGCCTCCCTAAATTGCCAGGACTGGCTTTGAACCTGTGATCCTCCTGTCTCAACCTCCCAAGTACTGGGATTACAAGCGTGCAACACCACACCCTGCTCAAATGAATTATTTCACAGCTCAAACCTACTTACTTCCCAGGGGTCCAGCTACTGGGTTAGTCCCATAATTTCCTAGGTTGTTTTGTAAGACTTTTCACTTTGTGTTATGCAAATTCCAACTCTTAAGGTAGATTCTACTGTTGTTCAAACACCTCCCTTCCCCTAGGGTAAAGATAGAAACTTAGAAACAGAACTGCCTAGATTTCAATCCTTGACCTGCCATTTATTAGCTGTTGACTTTAGGTGAGTCTTACAGCTTCTCTTTGATTCAGTTTTCTACTTTGAAAAATGAGGTTATTTATAGTATCTACTTGTTGGGGTTGTAGTGAGAATTAAATAAGTTCAGTATATAAAGCATTTGAAGGGCACCTGTCCCATTGTTATCTGTCTGAAAAACTAGTTTTTCTTCCCTAGGAGTTATGCATGGCTGACTCTTGACCATCAGGCAGGGGTCCACTCAAATGTCATCCCCCAGGGTAACCCAATCCAAAGTAGATCCTCAGCCAGGTATGGTGGTGCACACTTGTCCCAATACTTGGGAGGCTGAAACAGGAGGATCACAGGCTAGCTGCCAGCCACAGCAACTTCATGAGACCCTTCACAACTGTGTGATAGCCTGTTTCAAAATAAAAAATAAAAATAGGACTGAGGGTGTAGCTCAGAGGCAGAAGATCCTTGGGTTCAATCGCAAGTACCACATAAAATTAATTAAATAAATAAATATCCTCCCTTCCTCTGTCCTCTATCACATCACCATGATATTTCCTTTATTCGATCCACTATCTGAAATTATTTGGTTTCTTTATAGATTTTCTGAGTAGTCTCATCCAACCATAAGCTTCGGGAGACCAAGGACTTTATCGGTCTTGTCCATCACTGTATCCATGTAGCATGTGGAAATTTTCAGTTAATATAGATTGCATAACTAAACAAATAAAATGATTATATTTTCTGAAAAAAAAATCGTGGCAACTCTGTTAGAGAACTTTTATATCCTTGGTATAGAAACAATTTGAACTTATAGTTTGAACTCTAAACTACTGAAATTTCTTGAACATTTTTATGATCATTTAGGTGGAGAGAGGCAGTAAATATCATCAGAATTGACTTGGAAAATTCAAACATGATTTTTTTTTTTTCGGTACTGAGGATTGAACTCAGGGGCATTCTACCTCTGAGCTATACCCCAGCCCTATTTTTTATTCTTTATTTTGAAACAGGGTCTCACCAAGTTGCGGAGTACCTCATTAGGTAGCTAAGGCTGTTCGCAAACCCGGATCTTCTGGTCTCAGCCTCCCAAATGCGGGAATTACAAGCATGCGCCACCAAGCCCGGCTCACATATGATCTTTTTAATGCCAGTTTCTCCAGCAATGTCCATTGCAAAATGAGTTCCAGATAATCTTGGTCACTCCCTCCTCTCTTCTCATGGGTCTCCCTGGGTGGATCTTGACACCTCAAGGGGAATGACCTGGCCATGGTGTGCGTGTGTGTGTGTGTGTGTGTGTGTGTGTGTGTGTGTGTTTACACACGTGTATGATACTGAGGGTTGAACCCAGGGGCATTCTACCTCTGAGCTACACTCTCAGCCCGTTTTATTTTTTATTTTGAAACAGACTTTCACTAAGTTGCTGAGGCTGACCTCGAACCTGCAGTCTTCCTGTCTAGCCACTCAAGTATTGGGATTATAGTTGGGTGCACTGTGGTGTCCCTAAAGCACTTAACATGGTGTTTTGCACACAGTGGGTACTTAATAATGATCCATCCTATGGATAAATTTTCTCTCTATAACACCACAACTTTAGTTTTCAATGAGAGATGGGAAGAAAAGAAACCACCTGCATAGGAATGTCAAGAGTTAGGGCTTATATTTGTGGGTTTGAAAAGCAGATACACTAAAAACAGCCAGCCCTTTAATAAGAGATTGTCTAACCCAGGCCCTAGACAGTTCTCAAAGAGACCATTGTTCAGTGATTTCAAGGTGGGCTCCCTCTCAGACTTTCAGGTTGCCATAGAGATAGCATGCTTTTTCTTCCTAAATGATATTTACTTGTAGTCTCAGAAATCTGTTGGGCAAATTAGCACAGGTGATTTGGGAGTGGAGAATGGTTGGCTATGGCAGCTTCCAGCCTTGCTACCCTGTAACGGCCTGGTTTGCCAAATTAAGTGAGGAAAGGGAATTTAAAGACCATTCCAAGAAAAAGGCTATTTTTGTGAACCTTTCCTTTTCCCCTCCTGTGAATAAGAAGGTATGAACATAAGGAAAGAAGGAAGGGCTCCAGGTGACAGGTTTCAAAATTCAGGGCTGCAATGTGCCTGTAATGGTTGCTGCCACTGAATATAGCACCTGTGGGGAAAATGTGTGTTCAGAAGCTATATAGTCAGAGCCACAATAATAGAGCACTTAAACTGTACCAAGCAACATGGAAATGTCACATGGCGTTGGCTAGTTTTAGTTGATCTGAGTATGTGCTTCTTGAGGGAAGAGAGCACATCTTACCATTCCCTTTGCATCCTGTGCAGCACATTAATCTGTTTCATCTGCAAGGTCTCTCTCCTTATGTTCCCCTGTATTAATCTTTCTAAAATAATTCTCTGATAGCATCACTTTCCATCCAAACATTAATGGTGCTGCTCTGCCAGTTGAATAAAATCAAATATAGAAGACAGGCACTAAGACCTTTTCAAGATCAATCTTTCTAGCTCACTTTCCCAGCAGTTCCATAATATACTCTAATCTCAGGCATCCTGGAGTACTTATCCTGCATTTCCTGTGTATGCCCTGTGGTTTTGGGGTTAGAACTCTTCCACCACCTCCTCCTCCTCCCCTGGATGTTTGCTTATGCTATTCCTGCTCAATGGAATGTCTCTCCCTCACCCTATAATCTCCAGCTAATGAAATTCTTCCCACCTTTGAAAGCTGATTTATATGCTACCTCAATGGGAAGTGATCTTTTGGTGGTGTGAATTCCTTCAGCCTTTTCTTCTAATCTTCTTTTCATCTTCCTGAAGCTTAACAGGAAGCCTCCATACAGGTATAGGTATTCAAATATTAGAAAAACATCACAACTATTTTTTTTTTGCAGTACTGGGGATTGAACTCAGGGGCATTCTACCTCCGAGCTATACCCCCAGCCCCATTTTTTATTCTTTATTTTGAAACCGGGTCTCACTAAGTTGCGGAGGGCCTCACTAGGTAGCTGAGGCTGGCCTCAAACCCGGATCCTCCGGGCTCAGCCTCCCGAATGCTGGGATTACAAGCATGCGCCACCACGCCCGGCTCCATCACAACTATTTGATTCAAATACATGCCAAGGCCACAGAGGCAGGAACAACAGCCATCTTGCAAGGATGGCCAAGAGGTATTCTCTATACTGATGCCTGTTTTCTCATTATCTTCCATGATGAAAAGAGGAGATTAATTTGGAGATTGTTTGGGAAACTTTAATGAGGAAAGAGAAGGATATTTAGTTTAGTCCATCTTACAATTTCTGAGGAAACCTTTATTGTCACCAACCTGACCTTTTCTGGCATATCTTTTGCCACCGCTACCCTGTGTAGTGCAGCCATCCTGTCAGAAAATCCCTTCACTGTCCCTTGTTCAAACTGTGGCCAACCAGTCTTCATGCAAAGGAATATGTATGGTAAAATTCCACTGGTGGGGAATTGATAAAAGGAAAGAAAAAATATATATGTTTTCTTATTTAGAACATCATAGGGCTGGGGATGTAGCTCAATAGTAGAGTGCTTTCCTAGCATGTACAAGGCTCTGAGTTCCATCCACAGCAACACACACACACACACACACACACACACACACACACATACACACGACAAGCTGGATGTGGTGGCACATGCCTGTAATCCCAATACTTGAGAGGCTGAGACAGGAGGATCACAGGTTTGAGACCAGCCTCAGCAACTTAGCAAATAAAAAGGGCTGGGGATGTAGCATGGAGTTAGAATATCCCCAGGTTCAATCCCAAGCATCACACACACACACACACACACACACACACACACACACACACACCCCTACAAAAATCCCTAAAGTTCTAGCAAGTCTCATGAGATAACAAACAATAATTGCCTGCTCCCTTGTTTAGAAGCTGCATGGCATACCTTAATACTAATGACAGGGCAGCATATGCATAACCCTTTAGGGACCTTGGTATGGTGATCGAGAGCACTCACCATAAGTTCAATTCCCATGCTTTATCTTAAAAATTCAGACCTATTTGTAGTCTTCTCCAAAATGTAATTGTGTTTGTTGGAATATTTCAAGTAATGTTCTATGTAAAAGTTTATGCTCCAAAGCTGTGTAAAGGTTAAAGTTGTGGCTTTCAAGAATGACCTGGTACATCACTGCCTATCCCAGTAGTGTTCTTTTTTGCATGTCACTGGAGATAGAATCCAAGGGTGTTCTACCTCCTAGCTACACCACCAACCCTTTTTATTTTTTAATTTTGAAACAGGATATTGCTAAGTTTCTGCATGCTAGCCTCAAACCTGCAATTCTCCTGTCTCTACTTCCCAATATTGGGATTAATAAGCATATGCCACCATGCCTAGCAGCCAATAATATTCTCAAATTTGACCTGGAGTAGTAAGGACTAATTGAGATACTTCTTGTAGAGTATGTAGCCCAGTGCTAGAAACACAGTAAATGCATGGAACTTGTTTGTGGTTAATTCTTCTCAGAGTATAGTTTATTTTTCCATTAAGTAAAATTAATATCTTCTCCAAAAGTTTGTCACAAAGATGCTGTGAAGCATGTATGCAAAGCTCATTTATGCCTTTGCTTCCTGGCAAAGCAAGTACCTACTTTGGAGGAGAGCACCTTGCTATTTACACCTTACAGAGGAAAACATTGGGTTGTACTCATATTAAACAGTTTTAGAATTTACTTCTTATGTGACAGATGTGCCCCTCCTTTTCTTTTTCTTTTTTTTTTCTTTTTGGAAGGGAGATATGGTACTGGGAATTGAACCCCAGGGGCATTCTATACTCAGCTATACCCACAGCCCTTTTTATTTTTTATTTTGAAACAGGATCTCACTAGGTTGCTGATAGTCTCCTTAAATTGCTGAGCCTGGTCTCAAACCTGTGATCCTCCTATCTCAGCCTCCTAAGTACTAGGATTACAGGCATGCACTCCTGCACCTGCTGTGACCCTCCCTTTCTATCTGGAGATGGAGTACATAAAATGGAGGCAATAGCCAGGTGAACATCACTTATAGGCATGCAAATACTCCGAATGCCTGCATTCTTCCGACTCTGAAGCAAGAGCTGCAGGCAGGGTAATTCTGCCAAGGTTACTGTCTTCCAAATACCTTGCCAACCTGATGAGGAAGAAGAGGTTTTGTATTAAGATGGCAGTTTGCAAAGGGTATTTTACTTGCCAGTATGTTCTCTGACAGAAATGATCCCTTATCACAACACTCATGCAGTGAATATAGAGAGCACTTGTTCACTATCTTACACTCACACACATGTGTGTGTGTTTGTGTGTGTGCACATTTATGTTTAAGTATGTCTTTCATTTGTTTCTTGCTTACTAAAGAGACACATCTTCAGTGGTTTTGCTTTGCACATAACACCACTTTTTATCCCCCATTGGTAATGATTTTATTATATTGTTCTTGGTTTTCTCCGTTCTTTCTGCCCCTCCAGAGCAAACAAAGCTTCTTATTGAATCTTGAAACATCTGACTTTGAAATCAAGGTACAGTTTTGCGAGGGCATTACTATCTGTGAGCTATCACAGAGGCAATATGGCAATGTGCCTTAGCAGTACATCACAGTGGCAGAGTTTTATTTGTTTGAGATGTGGCTGTGAGATTCACCCTAGCTACCCTTTCAGGGCATACAAAGGCACATATGCACACATATTCACAGATAAATTCATCTCCTTCTAAAACTACTGCTTTTTTATGATAATGTGGATTGAACCCAGGGGCATCCTACCTCTGAGCTATACCCCTAGCCCTATTTTATTTTGTAAAAGGGTCTCACTAAATGACCCCATGCTCTCCTCAAACCTGTGATCCTCCTGTCTCAGCCTTCCAAGTACTGAGATTACAGGCATGGTGCTACCTTGCTTAGCTATTACTGCTCATTTTTTTTTTGTTTGTTTAAAACCTAATTTTTAAAAAACTACATTTAAGGCTGGGCATGGTGGTACACGCTTGTAATCTCAGTACTTGGGAGGAGGCTGATACATGAGGATTGCAGGTTCGAGTACAGCCTCAGCAAGCAGTGAGTGCCATCATCAACCTAGCAAGAACCTATTTCAAAATAAGAAATAAAATAAGGCCGGGGTTGTAGCTCTGAGGTAGAATGACCCTGGGTTCAATCCCCAGTACCAAAATAAAATAAATAAAATAAAATCTAACAGTTAAATCATACCCATTACTAAAATAATTTATTTTAAAATCAGAAATTGCTGCTATGTATAAAGAAGGCAAAAAATACTCCCCCAGAAATAGCCACTGTTAATATTTATAACAATTTTATCTTTCCAGAACACAAATTCATTTAATTTCACTTAAGTAATGAAAAGGAAATTGTCAATAGGGTTCAATTTGGGGGGAGGGGATGACAATAATGTGACTTGAAGCAAAGTCAGGATGCTAGCAGGTGCACCTGAGAGCTGACTGGGACCCCTGAGGCTAAGCTTGGCTGCAGCAGAATTCATTGGGGGAGAGAACAGAAAATTAAATGCCAGAACAGAAGCCATTTTAGAAGGATTGACTGTCCTTGCCCAGGCTCAGCAGTGTAAGCAAAACTTCCCCTGCTTATTGCTTGCTAAAGCCTCTAGTTCTTGCTCTTGAAAGGGAAAGGATTGGATTCTGTGCATACTCTCAGCCCTCCACTGCCTCCACACCAGAAATGCAGTCACTACTAAGTAGTAAGGTCCTTTGAACATCATTTACTTTTCAGAAACCATTCTCTCAGAAAACATCAATTATAGGTGCTTTCTGGAAGCATGAGAGATGTGACAAAGAGACATGATACTCAGTGTTCTGTAATCTTTAGTTGTTACTTATGGAAAGATGAATGATTAAGTCTTTCTTGATGCTTAAATATTTTAAATGTTCACTTATATTCTCACCACCAATAAGTATGTCAAGGCAATACATTCATATATAAAGATTTCTCTAGATTTCTGAGATGAATTTGGTATTTCATTCTTTCCATTTAGTCCTACAACTCTGGTTCTTAAATTGTAGCATGCCCAAGAAGCACCTTGGAATAGGGCTTCTATTCCCTGAGTCTCCAACTTAGTAGGTCTACAGTGGGGGCCCGAGAACTTGCGTTTCTCATAAGTTCTTAAGCGATGCTGATAGTGCTGGGTTTGTTTTGGTGTACTGGGGATTGAACCCAGGGGAATTCTACCTTCCAGTCTACACTCTCAGCCCTTTTTATTTTACTTTTTTTTATTTTGAAACAAGGTCTTGCTAAATTGTTGAGGGCCTCGCTAAGTTGCTGAGGATGGCCTCAAACCTGTGACCTCCTGGCTCAGTCTCCCAAGTACTGGGATTACAATTGTGTACCACCATTCCAGGCTATAAATTTTATTTTTAAATCTCTTATTGTATTTTTGTTGCTGAGTTCCTTTTTATCTGTCCTTATACCCTTTGTGTGTAGGGGGGTATATTTTCGAAATAATGTCTCACTAAGTTACCTTACCTGGAACCTGTGATCCCTCTGTCTCAGCCTCCCAAGCACTGGGAGTGCAGATATGTGAACCTTCTATTCTTTTGTCCTTTAAACAATAGAATTTCTCCCATGTTTGTCTGTCTAAAAATATATATATATTTCTCCCATGTTTGTCTGTGTGAAAAAAATATTGTCTCCCAATACATTCAATGGTGTCTGGACTGATCTCTTTTGGAGAGGATTATTGGCTCTGACAAGTAAAGCTATAGATCCTTGAGCAAGTTATCTACCACCTCTGAACTGCAGTGCCTATATCTTTAAAAGGACAAAAACCAAAACAAAGAGGAAATCACCTGGCTCACTCAGGGAGTGTGAACATGAGACAAAATGAGGTGTGTATAAAATGTCTAGCATAGGAGACCATAATTGTTAGGCCCCTCCCCTCTTTTATTGTGTATATTTATGTTGCAAAGAATGTTCTACCACTATTTCCAGTGTTGATTAATCTGTAATGGGGTAAAATGTCTATCTAATGGAGCCTAAACAACATTCCAAGATATCTTAGCAAACCAATAGTTTCCTATGGTTCTAAGGCATTTTGTGCCAGGGACAAGTGAGAACAGGTTTAATAATTATAGCAAGCATTTATTGGTGCCTGAGCCTATGATTACCAAGAATGATCTCATCTAATCCTACAGACAGCCCTATAATGAGGTACTATTATTACTATTGTCTTATGGATGAGGGAATGGAGGCTCAGAGAGGTTAGATAACTTGCCTGAGGTCACACAGATGCTAATGAATGCAGAGCCAAGTTTTAAACCAAGGGCTGTCTTCTTTCTGAAGTCTGAGCCCCTAACAACACTGTCTCTCCAGCTTAGAATCTTAAACTGTCCCTGTCTGGAAGGGACTTTTTGAGAGTAGTCCTCCCATAACAGACAAAAGAACTTAGGCCCAGCAGGGGGAGTGAGATGGTGACCCTCACTAATGGCAGAGCCAAGAGCTAAACTTGGGTTGGTTCCAACCCCTGCACTTTTTACAATGTCCTTTTGCTATGGTACAAGTAAAAGCTATCATTCCCTGGTTCGGGCATCAAACAATGGCTCTGCTGAATAAGAGATGTTTCCATCTTTAATAACCGGCTTCCTCTAGAAGGAGGGGGAAGCCTTGATTTGTAGTGTTTGCCAATTCCCATGGTATACATAATTCCCATCTAGGCTGATTCCAAGCTCTCCAGATGATTGGCACTGAAGTCAGAGCTGGGAAGAGATGCACACAATTCACTGTCTTGAGCTGGTGCGAGCAGGATCTAGGGTTCCACTGCTCCAATCTTAGTAGAGAATGACAAACCAAACCCTAACTATTGGTCCAAGGTAAGAATCTGAAAGTGAAGGAAAAAATAAGTGTTTCTCATATGCCAGGATTCTGAATTTCAGCAGAATTGGTATTCTGGCCAACTCTTCTTTTAGAGTTTAGGACTGGCTCTATTATTGAGACTGAGCCCCTGCCAAGGCCTCTTGTGGCTTATTTATAGAACCTTTTCCCCACCAAGGGTACATTAATATATTGTGTCATGCTCTATCTTTAGAAATGCGAATCCCTTGTCTCAAATAATATCTTTGAGATTGAAGATAAATTAAAACACTCATCTGAAGTTTTTTATTTGTTTTTAAAATTTCAACAACAAAAAAAATCATTCTAAAATGTACCAAATGGCCCAAGGAACACATATTTATTTTAGGAAAATTAGAATATACAAGCATATAAAAGAAAATAAATTAAAAAACACCTGTTATTCCAAGATCCAGAGATAAACATGGCTAACATTGTCATATACACTTTTGATATTTTCTTCTCTTCCTATATGCAGATAGACTTTTTGAAAAATAGCTGTCTGTAAAGGAAATCCATTTACAAAATGAAAAGCTATCACAGATTATTATCCTTTCTGTATAGGTCCTGCCACTCTATTTGTATTCACGGAAATGGTATGTTAGCTATATTTATGCTGATGTTCTACACGCATTTGAAGATAATACCACTAATGGGGATTGTTATCTGTGAGTACAGATGGGGCTAAAAAGACCAGGGTGATAGTCTCAGTCTTTTCCACTCCACAGACCACTGTACACACAAAGAGTGTTTTTTAGTTACAATTGCAGCTGTGCAGATATAGTGGTTGATTGGGACTCTGCCTCTGAGACCTGAGGTCATCCTGGAGCTCAGAAAACACTCCCTCCTGCATTCTCTTATTGCTGTGGCCAGCTTGGCCTGCCTGCTGCTTGGTTCCTGCTGCCTGCAGCTCAGCCCCATTGTTTGAAGTGGGGCTTCAGAGCTGCTTTAATGGCTTTTCTTCAGCCCTCCCTGCTCGGGGTGGCCTCACTGCAGTTCACCATACAAGGTCTGAGCTGGTATCCTGGGGCCATCCATCCTTCACACATGTCCAGCCCAGTGGGGTGCTGGTAGAAATGGAATTTGTTCATTCCCTCCACTCAGTCCTGATTTTAGTGAAACAATGCCTTAGAAAAACCGACCAGTCTCAGGAACAATGTAAGATGACTGACTCTGGGAAATTAATGGTTTTTTTCTGAAGTAGATGCTCATTATTAATTTAGGGAACTGTGGCCAACAAGATTTGCCAAAAGGTAAGGTAAAGAGACTGACCTCTCTGGCATCTGCTTTCGGCTGTTAGTCTCAAGTGGATTTTCTTGATAGCTCCTCCTCTGACATGCTTCCTGAGTTCAATTCCTTTCTTGAAGGTTAAAATTGAAAGACAACCACAAAATGTTTACAGAAATGCACATCTTAATTAGGACTTGCTTAAAGTTGGTGGTAAATTAATATATATGTATATATGATATTTGGTGGGTTGATGCTGATATTGTTGTTAAAGTACAAGATGTTTGATAATGGTAAATTGTCAGGCTCCTTCCAGAGAGAAGAAACCTTACTTTTTGTGAAGATAATGTGATGAAAGAGAACTTCAGTACAGTTTGCAAGAGACAAAGTATTGAGGCAGAATAATTTGTTTTTCGTTTCAGAGTCAAGAGTACCAAGTAATGTTATGATCATATATGAATGTGCAACCATGAATATCACTATCATGTACAATTACAATACACAAATAAAAAAATTTTAAAAAGAGGTGGACATAGTGGTGCATGCCTGTAAATCCACTATTTGGGACGCTGAGACAGGAGGATCAAGACCATCCTTAGCAACTTAGCGAGACCCTCAGTAATTTAGTGAGACCCTGTTTCAAAATAAAAAATATAATAGGTCTGGGGGGGTCTGGGGATGTAGCTCAAAGGGTAGAATGCCCCTGGGTTCAGTCCTCAGTTATACACACACACACACCCGAGTACTAGCTGTGTGACTTTAGGAAAATTATTTCACCTGTACTTGACTCAGTTTCCTTCTCAGTAAAAAGACAATGACAATAATGCATCCTCCATAGTAACATTGCAAAGATTAAATGATACAAAGCATATGAAGCACTTCACACATGGTGCCTGACACACATTAAATGCAATGCTCATTTAATGTTGGCTATTTTCTCCAAGCGGAGGCAGTATCTGCCTGCCCCCCTTCCCCGGTTATAATAGAAATCCCCAGTGTAATCATTTGGATATAGAATGTCCCCCCAAGACCTCATGGAGAGTGGGCAACCATGTTGGAGACAATGCTTGATTACTGAGGTGGGTTCCCTGGAGGCATGGCCTTGGGAATTATATAAGGTCCCATCTTGTTCTCTCTCTTGCTTCCAGCTTCCTTGACGTGCAAAACCAGACCCTTGCTCTCTTCCTCTCCTCCCCACTGCCATGCCCTGAGCTCTGCAGACCAAGCCTGATGTGGACCAAACCTCTGAAATATCCAAAACTATGAGCAAATAAATCTTTCTTCCTCTAAGTTTTGTGGTCAGGATTATTGGGTCACAGCAGCGAGAATGTTGACTCAAACACATAAAAAGGGGAGCCAGCTGAACCTCTAGTTAAATGTTGGTGTCCCAGAAGGTCCCTGGTTTTCCCTATTGGGTTGCTTTGAATCCTTATGAATCATACTTAGACCTGTGTTTATTAATCATGACTGCACATTGTAATTACCTAGGCAGCTTTTTTTTTTTTTGAGGGTTTTCAATAATTTTTTTTTCATTTTTTTTAGCATGGATTTTTATACATTTCTTGGGTACAACAGGGTTAATCACACATCTTTGTTGGGTACAAGCTAGTACAGGTAAAGACATCCATGCACACATTTCTCATTAACCCTTCCCCAATTTCCACCCCCCTCCCTCCTTCTCAAGGTCAGTTTAATGATTGACTTTGATGTGATCTTGTAAGTACATCATGCTCATTAGGGTGTCACCCCTCCTCCCATTACCTTCCATTAAGTCAAATTCTTTGTTCACCTAAGAATTCTCCTTCATCTGGAGTCCCTCTTATGTCCCACTTTCTCCCTAGCTTCCACATATTAGGGAGAGCATTTGATTTTTAACTTTTTGTGACTGACTAATCTCACTTAACGTAATCTTTTCCAGTTCCCTCCATTTCCTTGCAAATAACATGATTTTGTTCTTCTTTATGGCTGAGTAAAATTCCATTGTGTACATATCCCATAGTTTTGTAATCCATTCATCTGTTGATGGACGTCTTGGCTGGTTCCATAGTTTGGCAATTGTAAACTGTGCAGCTATAAACATAGATACACATGCGTTGGTCTGATAGTTTGGTTTCCTTTCTTTTGGGTAGATACCCAGTAGAGGTATTGCTGGCTGGATCATATGGTAGGATCATTCCCATTCGTCTGAGGATCCTCCATACTGTTTTCCAAAGTGGTTGCACTAATTTGCAATCCCACCAACAATGTATTAGGGTTCCCAATTCTCCACACCTTCGCCAGCATTTATGGTTGTTTGTGTTCTTGATAGTTGCCATTCTGATTGGAGTTAGGTGAAATCTCAAGGTAGTTTTGATTTGCATCTCTCTGATTGCTAATGATGTGGAACATTTCCTCATACATTTATTGGCCATTTGTATTTCTTCTTTTCTGAAGTGTCTATTTAGATCCTTTTCCCATTTCTTGATTGGGTTATTTGTTTTCTTAGCTGTGAGTTTCTTGAGTTCTCTGTATATCCTAGATATGAGTCCTCTGTCAGATGAGTAGCTGGCAAAGATTTTCTCCCACTCTGTGGGTTCTCTGTTGAGGTTCTTGATAGTTTCCTTTGCTGCACAGAAGCTCTTTAGTTTAGTGTAATCCCACATATTGATCTTCCTTTGAGTTGCTTGT
>PVLC010031396.1:0-18821 GCA_004027655.1 Graphiurus murinus
ATACCATCTCTGGGGAAGTAAGAGACTGGGCATTTCTTTTTTTTTTTTTCCATTCAGTATTCTTTGTATAGATACCAATTTCTATCGGTATCATTTTCTTCATTCTAAAAAATGTCCTTTAATATTCCTTTTGGTGCAGTTCTGCTGTTGAATTATTTGTCCTGTGATCCCAGTACTTGGGAGGCTGAGAAAAGAGGATCACAGGTGTGAAGACAGCCACAGCAAGTAGTGAGACTTTCATCAACTCAGCAAGACCTTGTTTCCAAATAAAAATAAAATAGGGTTGAGGGTGTAGCTTGGAGGTAGAATGCCCCTGGGTTCAATCCCCAGGGCCACCAAAAAAAAAAAAAGTATTTCACAGGGTATATAATTTGATTTTTTTCCCCCAGTACATTGCTTATTTTTGTTCTCCTATTTGTAACATGTCCCTCCTGCCCCTATCTTGCTTCTTTTAAGATTTTCTCTCTTGCTTGCTTTTCATCTCTGTGTCTTTCTTTCTTATTTTTGTTTTTTTCCTCATGCTGGGGGTCAAACCCAGCATCCATGCATGCTAAGCAAGTGCTCTACTACTGAGCTACATCCCTATCCTTGAGATTTTCACTTTATTAGCAATTTGAATATGATTTGCCTTGATATGGCTAGATCTGAGGGATTAGTTTTCACCATATTAGTTGATTGATTAACTGATTGATTAATCAATACTGGGGATTGGTCCTAGGGACACTACCACTAAACTATACCCTAGCCCTTTTTATTTTAGAGACAGGGTCTCACTAATTTGTCCAGACTGGCAACTTGTGATCCTCCTGTCTCAGCATCCTGAGTTGCTGGGATTTTAGGTATGTGCCTGTGCCTGGCATGTTTTTACCAACTTAGAAAATTTTCAACTATTGTTATATCAAATATTGTCTATCCACCTCTTTCTGGGACCCCAATTTCATGTGTGTTTGATAATGTCATACAGGCCACCATGGTTCTAATAATTTTTTCACTTTATGCTTCCAGTTGAAGAATTTCTGTTGCCTAGTGCTCAAGTTCACTGATCTCTTCTTTGTAATTTGTTTTTCTTTAATTCTTGAGATATTTATAATAGATATTTTAAAGCCTTGTTTGCTAATTCCATCATCTATTCTTGTTTTTCTCCTTACTGTCTGATATTTATCCTGGGTTTGGATCACATTTTCCTACTTCTTTCATGTTTTCTTTCAATACTAGACATTGTGAATATTATGTGGTATCCTCCAGCTCTATATGAGCTCTGGGGATGTTTTATCTTACTGTTCCCCATCATTTGTGTTATCCCAGCCTCCGTGAGTTTCACTCTGTGTACATACAGTTTAGTTTTGCCAAAGCTAACATACAATATAC
Source organism: Graphiurus murinus (assembly GCA_004027655.1). Classification (NCBI taxonomy): domain Eukaryota; kingdom Metazoa; phylum Chordata; class Mammalia; order Rodentia; family Gliridae; genus Graphiurus; species Graphiurus murinus. Next base: position 1,369 of record PVLC010031396.1, read on the forward strand.
CTGTGCAGATTTCAGGAGTTCTTTGTTGTACAACTCTTCCCTCCAAATTTCAGCTCTTTTAACCTCCCTAAACTATTCACTGTCCTTAACTCAGTGAAATCTTTCTACTTAGGTTCCTCATCCCTTGCTAAGGTTTAGAAAGTGATTACAAATAGAAAGCTAGGGCAATAAAAGTACCCATCTTAGCTTCCTTTATCTGAGGAGTCACAGTTCTCTACTACTCTTTCTCTAATTTCTAGAAGTAATGGTTTTATATATTTTGTTTTCCAGTCATTTGTGGCATGAGGACAAATCTGGCTAGAATGGGACATTCCCAGATTTATATTTAACAGGATCATGTTGGCCGCCATGTTTAGTTAAGAATAAATACCTTGCCGGGCTTGTAATCTCAGCATTTGGGAAGCTGAGACCGGAGGATCCGGGTTTGCAGCCAGCCTCAGCTACCTAGTGAGGCACTCTGCAACTTAGTGAGACCTGGTTTCAAAATAAAGAATAAAAAATAGGGTTGGGGGTATAGCTCGGAGGTAGAATGCCCCTGAGTTCAATCCCCAGTACTGCAAAACAAAACAAAACAAAACAAAACAAAAACCTTGTATTTGCTAATTTTATGGAGGGGAAAAAACATATGAAATCTAATCATGGGTAGAACTTGCCTAGATTTTTGGTATAGCTTCTGATGAATGAAGAGAGATAGATGTTCATGTTCATGCTTTCAATACTACTATGACATTTATTGACTATTTATTACTTATACTCTTCTTTTGTTATTATTGGTGCATTATAATTGTACATCTTAATGAAGTACAAGCTGGTAAAGGCATACATACAGCACTCATTTAACCCTTCCCCAGTTCCCACCCCATTCACTTACCCTGTTCTTTACATTTTTCCATTTATTCAATAAGTATTAAATGTGTAAGCCAGTCACCATATGGACAGGATAAATCAGACATGGGTCCTATTATTACGTTTATAGTCTCACCCGGAAAAAAGATATATAGAGAGACTTTATTTCCAAGATAGAGGTTGAAAATTAACAAAAATAAAACAGATAAAAGTGGAAAGCTGAAAAGAAATGGTTCAGTTGTATATTGTTTTGTGTTGGATTTAAGCAGCCTTTTTTTTTTTTTTTTTGTGGCACTGGGGATTGAACTCAGGGGCATTCTACCTCCGAGCTATACCCCCAGCCCTATTTTTTATTCTTTTTTTTTTTTTTTTGCGGTACTGGAGATTGAACTCATGGGCATTCTACCTCTGAGCTATACCCCCAGCCCTATTTTTTATTCTTTATTTTGAAACCGAGTCTCACTAAGTTGTGGAGTGCCTCACTAGGTAGCTGAGGCTGGCCGCGAACCCGGATCCTCTGGTCTCAGCCTCCCGAATGCTGGGATTACAAGCGTGCGCCACCACACCCAGCTTTTATTCTTTATTTTGAAACAGGGTCTCACTAAGTTGCGGAGGGCCTCACTAGGTAGCTGAGGCTGGCCGCGAACCCAGATCCTCTGGTCTCAGCCTCCCAAATGCTGGGATTACAAGCGTGGCCTGAGCTTAAGCAGCCTATTTAATGGAAAATTGTAGTTTTATTTTAAAGCCATTTGTTTTTTTAATTTAATTTTCCTACCATATTAGATATAATAAGTTTATATTTCAGTATTCTGTTTTGATCATAATTATTTTCAGTAATTGAATTGGGAAATAACAATATATCCTTTGGAGATATATTATCAGGATGCGCTGATTGCCAAGAAGAGCATATTGAGGTTTCATACTCTTGTTTGATTTGACTCTCAGTGGAAGAATCAGACATCATTGATCTCGAGAAACGCTATTGGTTGCTGAAGGCTCAGTCTCGAACTGGACGATTTGATTTAGAGACCTTTGGCCCATTGGTTTCACCACCTATTCGTCCATCTCTAAGTGAAGGTAGGAATCCTTACATTTTCTTTGAATGTTTGTTGGAAAATAAACGTGCCTGAGGAGCATGTCTCTCCTCCTCCTCTTTTTTTTTTTTTTTTTTGGTGGTACTGGAAATTGAACCCAGGGGTGTTCTACCACTGAGAGCAATCCCCCCAGCCATTTTTAGTTTTAATTTTTATTTTTTGTGGTACTGGGGATTGAACCCAGAGGCATTCTACCTTTGAGCTACACCCCCAGCCCAATTTTATTTCTTATCTGGAAACATGGTCTCATTAGGTTGATGAGAGTCTCACTACTTGCTGAGGCTGTCTTCGAACTTGTGGTCTTCCTATCTCAGCCTCCCAAGTACTGGGATTACAAGTGTGTGCCACTATGCCCAGCATTCTTTTTTATTTTGAAACAGGGTCTCACTAAGTTACCATGTGCTGGCCACTAACCTGTGATCCTCCTGTCTCAGCCTCCCAAATACTGATATTACGGGCATGCCTCACCATGCCGGGCTGCCATCTTTTATTTCTTCTTTTTTTTTTTGTGGTACTGGGATTGAACCCAGGGGCATTCTACCTCTGAGCTCTACTCCCAGCCCTATTTTTTAGTCTTTATTTTGAAATAGGGTCTCACTAAGTTGCAGTGGGCCTCACTAGATAGGTGAGGCTGGCCACGAACCCAGATCCTCTGGTCTCAGTCGCCAAGCGTGCGCCACCACGCCCGGCTTTTATTCCTTATTTTGAAACAGGGTCTCACTAAGTTGCGGAGAGCCTTACTAAGTAGCTGAGGCTGGCCGCAAACCTGGATCCTCCTGTCTCAGCCTCCCAAGTACTGGGATTACAAGTGTGCTCCACCATGCCTGCCTCCATCTTTTATTTATAACAAACATTTTTTTTTTTTTTTCAGTACTGGGGATTGAACTGAGGGGCATTCTATACCCCCAGCCCTATTTTTTTATTCTTTATTTTGAAACAGGGTCTCACTAGTTGCAGAGTGCCTCACCAGGTAACTGAGGCTGGCCACAAACCTGGATCCTGTGGTCTCAGCCTCCCAAATGGTGGGATTACAAGTGTGCACCAGCACGCCCGGCTAAGATTGTGGTTTTGAACTTCATATTCTACCTGTGTTGCCTTTTATAAATTACATTAGCTTTCTATACTTTAATGTCCTCATGTATAAAATGAGTTTGACTAAGTCAGTGGTTATGAAATTGTGCCCTAATAAGCTGTGTTAGCAGGGAGTACACAGGTTGGGGTGGTGGTGCCCCCTCTTCTCTAGCTTCAGTGTCTCTTCTTTTTTCCTTTCACCCAAGAAGATTTCACTGCTATATCCCCAGACCCCTCCAAAATAAGAATAAGAAAGTACTAGAGTAGGATTGGGAATGCAGCGGCTCAGTGGTAGAGCACTTTCCTAGCATGTACAAGATCCTGTGTTTAGTCCCTTATACCACCAAAAAAGAAAAAGAGAGACTACTAAATTAGAACATCTCTGAAGTCTAGTCCAGCTCAAGACTTACTACTATGACTTTAACAATAAAATAAAAGAATACAAAGAGTAAGTATGAATGAATTATATTTGGAATCTGAATGCTTGGGTTCTGCTGGTTGTGACCTTTTTTTTTTGCAGCGCTAGGTATCAAACTCAGTGTGCTCTACCACTGATTTATATCCCCAGCCCAGTTCTGAAGTTTCTACTTATTTTATTTTTATTTATATATTTTGTGGGATTGAAACCATTTTACCTTCGAGTTACAGCCCCAGCCTGATTTTATTCCATATTTTGAAATAGGGTCTAGGTTGTATGTGCCACCACACTCGGCTTGAAGTTTTTTTGTTTTTGTTTTTTTTTTTTGTGGTACTGGGGATTGAACTCAGGGGCATTCTACCTCAAGCTACACCTCCAGCCCTATTTTTTATTCTTTATTTTGAAACCAGGTCTCACTAAGTTGCGGAGTGCCTCACTAAGCAGCTGAGGCTGGCCTTGAATCCGAATCCTTTGATCTCAGCCTCCCAAATGCTGGGATTACAAGCGTGTGCCACCACACCCGGCTCGGCTTGTTTTTAAAGTTACTTTTGGTCTATCACTTAACGCCTACTGAGCTTTAATTTTCTAATCTTTAAACTGAGGACATTGAATTGGTCTTAGAATATATGATCTGTGCTTTTCAGTTACCTAGGATACTTCAGAAATGTTCATTACAGGAGCCAGAGTAGATAGCACTCTGGGTTTCCACCTAATTCAACGGTGCAATTATATTTTTACCTTTTTAAAATTGTAAATTGACACATCATTTCATTTTAAAACAAAACACTCCATTTCCGTTTTTACAGAAATTTGGGAAATACAAAATTTGATTATAGATGCTTTTTCATTTCTGGAATTTAAAACATTCATGTGAGCCATGGTAGTGCACGCTTTTAATCCCAGCACTTGGGATTCTGAAACAGGAGAATCACAAGTTCAAAGCTAGCCTCAGCTACTCAGTGAAACTCTGTTTCAAAATAAAGAATAAACTGGGCATGGTGACACATGCTTGTAATACCAGTACTTGGGAGGCTGAGATAGGAGGATCGCAGATTCACAGCCAGCCTCTGCTACTTAGGCCCTGCGCAACTGAGTGAGGCCCTGTTTCAAAAAAAAAAAGAATAAAATAGGGTCAGGGGTATAGCTTGGAAGTAGAATGCCCCTGGGTTTCATCCCTAGTACAAATAAAACAAACAAACATTCATTCATGTGTGAAAGAGAAAGTGATACAAAGAACATGTTGTAGTAGAGAATTTCTTCAAGTATAGTGAAATTCTCTTTGCTTTGTGTGACAATTTTATGGGAGCGTATTAACTATACCATCATATATATATATATATATGTATATTATATATATTTTTGGGGGGCATGGTACTGGGGATTGAACTCAGGGGCATTCTACCTCCAAGCTACACCCCCAGTGCTATTTTTATTTTTATTTAAAACAAGGTCTTGCCAGGCGTGGTGGCGCACACTTGTGATCCCAGCATTCGGGAGGCTGAGACCAGAGGACAGGTTCACGGCCAGCCTCAGCGACCTAGTGAGGTACTCCGCAACTTAGTGAGACTCGGTTTCAAAGGGCTGGGGGTATAGCTCGAAGGTAAAATGCCCCTGAGTTCAATCCCCAGTACTACAAATAAATAAATAAATGAATGAATAAATAAATAAATAAAAACAAGGTCTTGCTAGGTTGATGAGAGTCTCACTACTTGCTGAGGCTGTCCTCAAACTTGTGATCCTCCTGTCTCAGTCTCCCAAATACTGGAATTATAGGCATGTGCCACCACACTCTGCTGTTGTTTGTTTGGTACTGGAGGTTGAACCCAGTGGTTTTCTACCTTTGAGCTATACCCTCAACCCTTTTTTAATTTTTTGTTTTGAAACAAAGTCTCACTACATTGTGGAGGCTGTCCTTGAATCTGTGATCTTCCTGTCTTAGCCTGTGAAGTACTGGGGTACAGGAATGTGCCACCATGCCAGGCCCATGGTATATATTTGAATATTCATTTACTAAGCCGTTAAACTTTACTTTCTCATTGTGTGTGTGTGTGTGTGTGTGTGTGTGTGTGTGTGTGTGTGTGTGTACCCACGCCCGCCTGCGCTGGGTACTGGGGATTGAACCCAGGGACATTCTACCTCCAAACTGCACCCCCAGCCCTATTTTTTATTGTTTATTTTGAAACAGGGCCTTACTTAAGTTGCGGAGGGCCTAAGTAGCTGAGGTTGGCCGCAAACCTGCAATACTCCTGTCTCAGCCTCCCAAGTACTGGGTACACATGTGTGCCACCATGCCTGGCCTTCATTTTTTCTTTTGTCTTCTCACTTTACCTTAGGATAATTGTTATAATTCTAACCTGAGTTCTTAATTTTTAGTTGTCAATTTTAAAATATATATTGTAAGAAAAATAAAGATTTTGTAGGCATTTTTAAACTATTAGAATTGATATGAGAGGTACAGAGAGATATAAACACTAAAAGATCGTAATACATTTTCTGCTAAGATCATAAGTTCCAGTTACAGTTGTATGAAGAGTAAAAGAAATAATTTCTGAGACATTGGAAGCTACTGATAAACTTAATTTTTTAAAATTCAGCCAGTTCATTGGAATGAATTATTTCCCCTTTGATAAACATTTCATTATTAACATTAGGATGCTTGCTGTCTGTGATTTATGGTATCATTTTATATTTTTTAGGTTTGTTTAATGCTTTTGATGAAAATCGTGACAATCACATAGACTTTAAGGAGATATCTTGTGGATTATCAGCCTGTTGCAGGGGACCCTTGGCTGAAAGACAAAAATGTGAGTATGATAAACAGTGTCAGAAAAATTGCAAACCATATATAGAGAAAATCAGCTTTCAGCCATGTAAGATCATCTGCAGATTAAGGCTTGAGTTTTCATAACTGCCACGTTGGCAAAATAATTAATCTCACATTGAGGTTTAACTGAGGTCAGGCCAAGGAAGTAATTGTCTGCTTGTCTTTACTGGGGAGCAGTTTGGGATCTTTGGTGTTAATAATGGCATTTTTTTCTTTAGAATTTTTAATTAATGATAAATGAAATTTTTAAGCATTTAAGAAATATTTTTTTGTGTGTAGCACTGGGGATTGAACACAGGGGCATTCTACCTCCGAGTTACACTCCCAGCCCTATTTTATTTTTATTTGGAAACAGGATCTCACTAGGTTGATGAGAATCTCACTACTTGCTGAGGCTGTCTTCAAACCTTCGATTCTCCTTTCTCAACTTCCCAAGTACTAGAGTTACAAGTGTACACCACCACATCCAGCTAAGAAATATTTTGGGTTGTCTGATAGAGAATTTTGTGACTTGCATAATTTGAAGTATAACTCATTTTCTTTTACTTGCACACATTAATATTTTATTGACAATGATATTTATGATCAGAATGTAATTTTACTAAATACTAAAATGGTCTTTTTTGTGTTCGTGTGTGGTACTGGGGATTGAACTCAAGGGCATTCTATCTCCAAGCTACACTCCCAGGCCTTTTTTTTTTTTTTTTTGTGGTACTGGGGATTGAACTCCCCAGCCCTATTTTTTATTCTTTATTTTGAAACAGGGTCTCACCAGGTAGCTGAGGTTGCCCACAAACCCGGATCCTCCGGTCTCAGCCTCCCAAATGTTGGGGTTATAAAGCGTGCACCACCACGCCCGGCTCCCAGCCCTATTTTTTATTCTTTATTTTGAACCAGGGTCTCACTGAGTTGTGGAATGCTTCACTAGGTAGCTAAGGCTGACTGCGAACCCGGACCTCCGGTCTCGGCCTCCCAAATGCTAGGATTACAAGTGTGTGCCACCACACCTGGCTCCCAGTCCTATTTTTTATTCTTTATTTTGAAATAGGGTCTCACTAAGTTGTGGAGGGCCTCACTAAATAGCTGAGGCTCGCTGCAAACCTGGATCCTCCTGTCTCAGCCTCCCAAGTACTGGGATTACAAGTGTGCACCACCATGCCTGGCTAAAATGGTCTTTTAATGTAGTTAAAATGTTATAGCATAATTTATAAGAAAAAATACATTGCATTATTAAATCTTAATCATATTTGAGAAAATGCAGTTGCTTACATGTAATAGGACTCTAACTCAAATATATTTCTTGGGGTTGTTCTCTCTTTTTAAATAGAGCTTCACAAATGTTACCTGTTTTGGAGATATATATATATATATATATATATATATATATATATATATATTTATTTATTTATTATTTTTTTTTTTTTTGCGGTACTAGGGATTGAACTCAGAGGCATTCTACCTCTGAGCTATACCCCCAGCCCTATTTTTTATTCTTTATTTTGAAACAGGGTCTCACTAAGTTGCGGAGTGCCTCACTAGGTAGCTGAGGCTGGCCACGAACCTGGATCCTCTGGTCTCAGCCTCCCAAATGCTGGGATTACAAGTGTGCGCCACCATGCCTGGCTCTATTTTGGATATTGTATTAATATTTTTATCTTACATAGTAATATACTATATGTAGTAATATACCCAATTGATTTAATACCATAACTATTCTATTATGGTGGTATATGAAATAGGTCATTTTTAATCTTCAAAATTCAGATATCTTTTTTATTTCCTGTTGATATGCCATATTCCAAGCCAGCTCTATGATAAATAATTGTTTTCACTAAAATTAATGTTAAATAAGGAGGCTAAAATTTCTGCTTTTCATTTGAAAGTTTTTTTTTTTTTTTTTTTTTTGGCTGGGCATGGTGGCGTACACTTGTAATCCCAGTATTTGGTAGGCTGAAACAGGAGGGTCACAGATTCAAAGCATCAGCAACTTAGTGAGGTTCTCTCCAACTTAGTGAGACTCTTTTTTCAAATAAGAAATAAAATCTGGCTGGGGGTATAACTTGGATGTTTTTTTTTGTTTTTTGTTTTTTGTTTTTTGTTTTTTTTTAGTGATCCTAACCTCAATTTTATAGTCTTCATAATAAAACGAAAGATTACGCTTAGAACTCGATCACTTGGCCCTTTATTTTTTCATCTCCTCGAAGGTCAGAATGCTTGCCCCTATCTTATTTTTATTTTTATTTTATTTTATTTTTTCGGTACTGGGGATTGAACCCAGGGGCATTCTACCTCCGAGCTACATCCCCAGCCCTATTTTTTTAGTCTTTATTTTGAAACAGGGTCTCACTATGTTACGGAGGGCCTCACTAAGTAGCTGAGGCTGGCTATGAACCCGGATCCTTCTGTCTCAGCCTCCCAAGTACTGGGATTACAAGTGTGCGCCACCACGTCCGGCTTGCCCCTCTTTCATTTTATTTATTTTTTTTATTTATTGTATTAGAGATTGAACTCAGAAGCATTCTACCTCCGAGTTCCCCCCCTCCTCCTTTTTTTTTTCCTAGTACTGGGGATGGATTGAACTCTCAGTGACATTCTACCTCTGAGCTACATCCCCAGCCCCCCCCCCTTTTTTTCCTTTGTTGTTGTTTTCTGAGGTCCTCACTAAGTTGCTGAGGCTGGCTTTGAACTTGCAATCCTCCTGTCTCAGCCTCCCAAATTACTTGGATTACAAATGTGCACCACCACACCCAGCTCCTTTTTAGTTTTTGTTTTGGAACAGGGTCTCTTGCTAGGTTAATGAGAGTCTTGCTAAATTGCTCAGGCTGGTCTTGGACCTGCACTCCTCCTGTCTCAACTTCCCAGGTACTGGGATTACAGGCATGTATCACCACGCCCAACTCTGCTCGCCTCTATTAATAGCCAGCATTCTCTTAGAGCTGCAGTTGGGCACAACACAGTCAAGCCTCAGCATAATCATCTCTGTAGTTTTATCCTTTTTCCAAAATATTGGCTTAGTCTGCCCACCGTACCCACTCTGCTTGTCATAATGTCACTTTCCTTGTGCATGTAGAGAATCCTTGCCTTTCATGTGCTGTGTCACTTTGTGGGATTAATGTTTGCTACATTTCTTATAGAATGTCCAACAGGTTTTAGGAACATTCACCATATTTGTGGCAGCATTATCACCATAGAAAGAAAGCTAAAGCTTTTAAAATTCTGTTTTGCTAATGGAAGTTAACAAACTAGAATGGTTCATTTGGAGTTAATTAGCCAAATGCTAAATTTCTAATTCTTAGAATATAGTATGTGAACTTTGAAGAGTTGGAATTGTTCTTGACAAAATAATTGAATGTGCATTAGTTGCATTGGAGAAGTAAAGTGGAAGCAGGCTGTCTTTACATTAGCTTGTCGTTACTGGTTCTCTTTTTTTTTTTTTTTTTTTGTAGTACTGGGGATTGAACTCAGGGGCGTTCTACCTCTGAGCTATACCCCCAGCTCTATTTTTTTTTATTCTTTATTTTGAAACCAGGTCTCACTAAGTTGCGGAGTGCCTCACTAGGTAGCTGAGGCTGGTCGCGAACCTGTATCCTCCGGTCTCAGCCTCCCAAATGCTAGGATTACAAGCGTGCGCCACCACGCCCGGCTTCGTTACTGGTTCTCAGTGTAAATGAGATATTTTAAGCACAAATGAAGCAAGTCTGCAATAATTAGTTTTGAGTATTAGAACTAACTTAAGGGAGTTGGGGATGTAGTTCAGCTTAGAGTCCTTGCTTAACATGCCTGAGACCCTGGGTTCAATCTCTAGCACTGCCAAAAAAGAAGAGAAAAGAAAAGAAATTTACTTAAGGGCTTGCATTACCTGTAAGGTATTATAATATGTATAGTATAATGGCTTTTCCCTTTTTTTTCCATTTTATAAGGAACTTAGCTCTAGATTTGAGTGATACCTCTCTCTAATCTGGGTAATGATTTAGAGCTAGATTCATGAAGTCTGTGCAGGAATTTCTACAAGTTCCAAAAAATGAAAATATAGTATAGTCTGCTACTGATGAGAACTACTCCATAAAATACTTGCTTGAAAAACTCAGTAATTATAAAAGTAAACATATTATACTCCAGAGTATGAAAATAATTTCCCTCTATACTTTTCATTAGTTTGCTTCAAAGTATTTGATGTTGATCGTGATGGAGTTCTCTCCAGGGTTGAACTGAGAGACATGGTGGTTGCACTTTTAGAGGTCTGGAAGGACAACCGTACTGATGATATCCCTGTAAGTTCTGATTGTTTACATCTGATTTCATATACACTTTCAACAGGAAAATGGAGTGAATAGTTTGAGAGCGAGAGAGAGAGAAAAGCATTTGCTAATGCTTTTATTTGCTATATTATTCATAGCTAAAGATGCATAATTGGGAAGATAGTTTGGGGTGGAAAGATTTGAAAACTTACTGTATAAAGAAAGAGTGAAACAACAGTAAATTGTCTTAATTTTTAAAGCAATATGAGAATCTTTTATGGTAAGTTAAAAAATGGTTGACCAACTTACATTATATAAATTAGGTACTGAATAATAAAATAAAAATTATATTCTCTTACTCTTTTCTAATTACTCTTTTGGGTTGCTGCTTTTAAAGGAATTACATATGGATCTTTCTGACATTGTGGAAGGCATATTGAATGCACATGACACCACAAAGGTGAGTCTAATTATGACTAATTTATCTTTTTCTAAATATAGCACTTACTCTAAATGGAGATGTGTAGCTTGGGTACAAGTTCAGATAATTCTTCTGCATCATCCCAACAAGTACTTATCTGAACATGTGGTTGGAACACCTCCACATTATCTCTAAAGATATTCATTTTATATCTGGTCACATTAGCTCACACTTGTAATCCTAATACTTGGGAGGCTGAGACAGGAGGATGGAAGGTTCGAGGACAGCCTTGGCAACTTAAGGAGGCTGTCAGCAACTTAGCAGGACCCTGTTTCCAAAATAAAAAACTGAAATCAGTTTGGAAGTAAAATGCCTTTGAGTTCAGTCCCCAGCAAAACACACACACACACACACACACACACACACACACACACACACACACCCATTAGTTTCATATAAGAATTAAGTAGACACAACTCTTGATATCTGTAGTTTTATAATCTTCATTTCTTCCGTTTTAGTAAGTTATGATTTGGCTCAGTAATATTGAGCAAAAGAAGCCAAATACAAAACAACATATAGAGTATTTATATAGCATTTATATTAAGATCAGAAACAATGTTAACATAGTGATAGAAGTTGGAACAGTCATTTTATTGTGGATGGGTTAATTGGGAAGGACTATAAAGATAACTGAAATGACAGGAATTTTTATCTTAAATCTGGATGGTCTCGGGTGTGGTGCCACAGGCTTGTAATCCCAGTACTTAGGAGGCTGAGACAGGAGGATCACAGGTTCACAGCCAGCCTCAGCTACTTAGTGAGGCCCTGTTTCAAAATAAAGAATAAAAAAGAGGGCTAGGGGTATAGCTCAGGGGTAGAATGGCCCTAGGTTCAATCTCCAGTACCACCACCAAAAATAAAATCTGGATGGTGCATATATTCTTTTTTTCTTTTTGGGGGGTACTGGGGATTGAACCAAGGGGCATTCTACCTCTGAGCTACACCCTGAGCCCTATTTTTTATTCTTTGTTTTGAAATAGGGTCTCACTAAGTAGCTGAGGCTGTCTGTGACCCCGATTCCTCCTGTCTCAGAGTCCCAAGTACTGGGATTACAAGCATGCGTTACCATGCCTGGCTTGGATGGTGCATATATTCTTTAAAAAATTTCAATTATTGTGGTAAGGTCCTCTCCTCAGTCTTTTAATAGCAACTAGAATAATCCTGTATTTCATAAAGAATAAATTTTTGAATTATTTAGTTTGGTAAGATTTTTTTTTTTTTTGCGGTACTGGGAATTGAACTCAGGGGCATTCTACCTCTACCTCCGAGCTACACCCCCAGCCCTATTTTTTATTTTTTATTTTGAAACCGAGTCTCACTAAGTTGCGGAGTGCCTCACTAGGTAGCTGAGGCTGGCCACAAACCCAGATCCTCCGGTCTCAGCCTCCCGAATGCTGGGATTACAAGCATGCGCCACCATGCCCGGCTCTTGGTAAGATTTTTGTTGTTTTTTTTTTTTTTGGTTTTGGGGATTGAACCCACAGACATTCTACCTCAGAACTACACCCCTATCCCTATTTTTTATTTTTATTTTGAAACAGGGTTTCACTAGGTTGATAAGTCTCACTACTTGCTGAGGCTGTTCTTGAACCTGCAATTCTCCTGTCTCAGCCTCCCAAGTACTGAGATTACAAGTATACGCCACCACGTTTGGCTTAGTTTGGTAAGATTTATTATAATAATGTCATAACAGGTTTACTCCTGTAGCTTGTCCTGCTATGATGTATATATGTTCCTGTGAAATTGAAAGTAATTTATATATGTAAGACACATTTGAGTTTATTTGAGTTTTTTCTCCACATATTATTATGTACCAAGTACAGATTGGTAGAATATAGGGCACAAAGGTGTTAGTAAGGAGAAGCTTAATAAATATGAAGGGTTTTTTTTTCTTCAATCATAATTACAGGAGTTATCATAGCCCTACTAACTGGCAGTAGAAAAAACAATTGATAAAAGTTTTAGAGCTTTTCCTTTATTTAGCAATTCAGTCATCCTCCTTTTTTCACCTCTTAAAAACTAAGATATCCATTTCTATTTGGTATGTATAAGAAGATAAACTGGCACACATCTGTAATACCATTGCTTAGGAGGGTAAGTCAGAAGGATCACAGATTTGAGGCCAGCCCTTTAACTTAGCAAGACCCTTTCTCGACCAGGCATAGTAGAACACACTTCTAATCCCAGTATTTGAGACGCTGAGACAGGAGGATTGCAGGTTCAAGAACAGCCTTGGCAATTTAGCAAGACCCTGTTTAAACATAAAAAATAAAATCAAGCTGTGGATGTAGTTCAGAGGTAAGATGCCACTGGGTGCAATCCCTAGTACCACAAAAAAAAAAAAACAAACTATTTCAAAATAAATAAAAGGTATAGCTCAGAGATACAACCTCCCTGAATTCAATCCCCAGTACCAAAAAAAATAAAAACATAAGCTGGGCGTGGTGGCGCATGCTTGTAATCCCAGCATTTGGGAGGCTGAGACCGGAGGATTTGGGTTCGCGGCCAGCCTCAGCTACCTAGTGAGGCACTCCGCAACTTAGTGAGACCCGATTTCAAAATAAAGAATAAGAGATAGGGCTGGAGGTATAGCTCGAAGGTAGAATGCCCCTGAGTTCAATCCCCAGTACCGCAAAAATAAGTAAATAAATATATAAATAAATAAAAATAAATAAAAAAAAATAAAGATTAAGGTTTGCTCTTGGAGTTTGTGGTCTAGAGGTAAAGACAGTTACACTAAATGCAATCAGTGCAATAGTAGAAGTCTGCCCAGCATATTAAGGAAGCATAAAAAAGGGGCCATATAATTGAGATGTAAGACAAGCGTGGTGGTGCACGCTTGTAATCCCAGTACATGGGAGGCTGAGACAGGAGGATCGCAGATTCACAGGCAGCCTCAGATACTTCATGAGGCCCTCCGAAACTTAATGAGACTCTGTTTCAATATAAAGAATAAACCAGGCATGGTGGCACACACTTGTAATCCCAGTACTTGAGAGGCTGAGGCCAGAGGATCCGTGTTCACAGCCAGCCTCAGCTACATAGTGAGGCCCTCCACAGCTTATTGAGATCCTGTTTCAAAATAAAGACTAAAAAAATAGGGCTGGGGATGTAGCTCAGAGGCAGAATGCCCCTGGGTTCCATCCCCAGTACCACAAAAAATAAATAAATAAAAAATAGGGTTAGGGGTAGAGCTTGGAGGCAGATGATTCCTAAAGAAGGGAAAGGTAACAAGTGGTAAGACAGAAGACATTATTGTGTGAAACAGTCTGTCTGATCCTGGAATTGGAAGTAGTCTAACCTAATGGAACAACAGATACATATATTGGAGGCCATAGACATACATTGGGATCACATCATGAAGAGACTCGAGTTTAAAACTCAGGAATTGAACTTTAAACCAAACTATGGGGAAACTTTGAAAAATTTAATTAGAAGGGAACAGTATATTCAGTTCACAACAGTATGAAAATCAAGGCCTTAAACTTATCTTACTGGAGATTCAACCCCAGTAGCATTCTACCTTGGAGCTATATCTCCAGCCTTATTTTATTTATTTATTTCTGTGGTACTGGAGATTGAACCCAGGGAAAGTTACAGTCCCAGCCCGTTTTGTTTTTTTATTTTGAATCAAGGTCTCACTAAGTTATACATTAGCCTTGAACCTGTGATCCTCCTTTCTCAGCCTCCCAAGTTCTGGGATTACAGGCAGGTGTATACCACCATGCCTACTTCAAGACCAGATATATATATATTTATTATATATATATTATATATATTTATTTTATATATATATATTTATTTTATTTTATTTTTTTGCGGTACTGGGGATGGAACCCGGGGGCATTCTACCTCTGAGCTACACCTCCAGCCCTATTTTTTATTCTTTATTTTGAAACAGGGTCTCACTAAGTTGCAGAGGGCCTCACTAAGCAGCTGAGGCTAGCCCACAAACCTGAATTCTCCAGTCTCGGCCTCCCAAATGCTGGGATTACAAACGTGCGCCACCATGCCCAGCTCAAGACCATATTTAAACAGAGGATGTTTACAATAAGCTGTATGTAGTTGTATTTGAGTGAGGAAAAACTCATAATTACACCTTGTTTAGAACTAGTCTAACTGCAATCAGTAAATATTAAGTTGAGAAAAAATAAAATCCATTTATAACTCTAGGGTTTTTTTTTGTTTGTTTGTTTGTTTTTGCAGTACTGGGGATTGAACTCAGGGGCATTCTACCTCAGAGCTATATCCCCAACCCTATTTTTTATTCTTTATTTTGAAACAGGGTCTCACTAAGTTACAGTTCCTCACTAGGTAGCTGAGGCTGGCTGTGAACCAGGATCCTCTGGTCTCAGCCTCCCAAATGCTGGGATTACAAGCGTGCGCCACCACGCCCAGCTACAACTCTAGTTTTTATCAAAATGTTATGTATGCTTTGTAGTGAATATTAATTACTACTCAACTGTCAGAATAGGAAATAGGATTTTGACCATCATTATACATATGATAAATCTATGTGGTAATAGCTAGCATTCCTTTTCACAATGTCTTTCCTTTTGGACAATACTAACATATCTTCACCATGCAAATTGTTTCTTTGATTTGTTCCTTTTCAATTGTTCCTTAATTGAGGTATGTGATATGGGGGACCCTGCAGATTTGCAGGGTTTTGTTTTGGTTTTGGTTCTGGTACTGGGAATTGAATGCAGAGATGTTCTCCCTCTGAACTGTACACTCAGTCTTTTTTTTTATGTCTAGACTGGGTCTTGGTAAGTTGCCCAGACTGGCTTCGAATTTGCAATCCTCCCATCTCAGCCTCCCAAATACTAGTATTACAGGCATGTGCTACTATGCCTGGCTGATCTATTTTTCATGTTTATGATTATGTTCCTTAAATATCTGTATATAGTTTGATTGTATAAAAGAATCAGGTTATTCTAAAAATCTGGCAAAACAGTTTTATCATCTTAAGCATTTTATTTTTTTGTTGCTACAAAAAGTTTTTATACCATGTAATTTATTATACATACCAAATTATATTTTTACTGTGTGTGTGTCTGTGTGTGTGGTACTGGATATTGAACCCATGGGTATTCTCCCTCCAAGCTAACACTCCCAGCCCTTTTTATTTTTTGTTTTGAGACAAGGTCTCAGGTTTCTGAGGCTGGTCTCAAACCTGTCATCCTCTTGTCTCAAACTCCCAACTACTGAAATTATAGGTGTGCCACCACTGCAGCTATATGTTCATTCCTGATTCATGCTTATTCCTTTTATGTGTGTGTATGTGTGTGTGTGTGGCACTGGGGATTGAACTAGGGGCATTCTACCTCTGAGCTCTTATTTGGAAACAAGGTCTCACTAAGTTGCAGAGGGTCTTGCTAAGTTGTCAAGACAGGCTTTGAACCTGCAATCATTATATCTTAGCCTCCCAAGGATTACAAGCGTGCGCCACCACACCTGGCTCATATTTATTTCTTTTTAGTCTGTTAGTGTTAGCTGATGCTTTCTAAGTAGGTTAAGAAAATTTTTAGGATGAGAGAGCACATACCAGAAAGTTTGCATTAGTAAATAGTTTTTTTTTTGTTTTTTGGGGTTTTTTTTTGCGGTACTGGGGATTGAACTCCAGGGGCATTCTACCTCCGAGCTACATCCCCAGCCCTATTTTCTATTCTTTATTTTGAAACCGGGTCTCTCTAAGTTGTGGAGTGCCTCACTATGGTAGCTGAGGCTGGCCTCGAACCCGGATCCTCCGGTCTCAGCCTCCCAAATGCTGGGATTACAAGCGTGCGCCACCACGCCCGGCTTGCATTAGTAAATAGTAAATATTCTTTTTTTTTTTGGTACTGGGGATCGAACCCAGAAGCATTCTACCTTTGAGCTACATGTACACCAGCCCAATTGTATTTCTTATTTGGAAACAGGGTCTAGGTTGACGAGAATCTCACTGCTTGCTGAGGCTGTTCTCAAATCTGTGATCCTCCTGTCTCAGCCTCCCAAGTACTGGGATTACAAGTGAGTGCCACCACGGCAGGCTCATAAATATTCTGTTTTGCCCACCCACGACCATTTGTGGTTTTTGATAGATAACCCTGAAGCAGAAATATTTTAAGTTACTTCCCAGGTCTTATTGTAGAAAGAATATGGTAAGTGCTTTGTTACTGTTAACTGCTTGAACAAAATTACAAGTGGAATTTGTTTTGTGATATTTAAATTTATGCTAGCTGGCTTACTTTTCAGATGAACACTTAGCATCTACTACAAATTACTAGTTTGCTTTCGGAACGTGAGACCAGTATTAGTTTAATAAACTAGGCTTATTCAGATCTGTAAAAAATAAGGTTGGGTTCTTAACATGAAATCTTTTTTAATATCTCTTTCAGATGGGCCATCTTACTCTGGAAGACTATCAGATCTGGAGTGTGAAAAATGTTCTTGCCAATGAATTTCTGAATCTCCTTTTCCAGGTGTGTTTAAAATA
>PVLC010031397.1:0-18831 GCA_004027655.1 Graphiurus murinus
TTTTTTTTTTTTTTTTTTCGTGGTACTGAGGATGGAACCCAGGGGCATTCTACCTCTGAGCTACACCCTCAGCCCTATTTTTTTTTATTCTTTATTTTGAAACAAGATCTCACTAAGTTGCGGAGGGCCTCACTAAGCAGCTGAGGCTAGCCACGAACCCGGATCCTCCGGTCTCAGCCTCCCAAATGCTGGGATTACAAGCGTGCGCCACCACGCCGGGCTCCAAGATGCCACTATTTATTAGAAAGGAAGGAGCGATAAAAGAAGAATGAAGGAAGGGAGGAGGGAAGGTGCTCAGCTTTCTCCTTAGTTATATGTAATTAACTTAACAAGAGAGACTTTTCAAATAACAATTTTGATTTGAGCTCAGGAATTAAATCAATTTCTCTCTCTCTTTTCTCTCTCTCTTACACACACACACACACACACACACACACACACACACACACACACGATTCAGCACTACACATTTGACCCTGGTGAGGAGAACTAAGTCACTGAAGATAAAGTATAATTCAAGTTATCCATCTGTAAATCATAAAGATTTAGTTAGACATTAAAATGTTACCAGGCCTAAAGAGTTAGACTTTAAAAAAGATATTCAAGATAGGCGTGCTGGCGCATATTTGTAATCTCAGTACTTGGGAGGCTGAGACAGGAGGATCACAGGTTTGAGGACAGTCTCAGCAAATAGTGAGACTTTCATCAACCTAGTGAGACCCTGTTTCAAAATAAAAATAAAATAAGGCTGGGGATGTAGCTTGGAGGTAGAAGGCTGGGTTCAATCCCTAGTGCGCCCCTCAAAAAATGTTTAGCTGTTATATTTAAATTATTCAAAACATGAAAAACAAGGGGCTAGAGACATAGCTCAGTGGTAGAGTGCTGGGCAAGGATCTGGGTTCAATTCCCAATGTCCCCCCAAAAGAAAAATGGTGGTTTATTTTTTTACTATGAGGGTGGGGAAATTAATTTATATTCATCTATCTTTTTGAGTCTGTGTGGTACTGGGGCTTGAACCCAGGGACATTCTACCTCTGATCGATCTACACTCCCAGACTTTTTTGTTTTGTTTTTGAAACAGGATCTTGCTAGGTTGCTGAATGTCTTACTATGTTGCTGAGGCTGTCCTGAGTTGGTTATCCTCTTGACTCAGCCTCCCAAGTACTAGGATTACAGGTATGTGTCATCATACTCAGCTCATGTAACTTGTGTGTGTGTGTGTGTGTGTTTCTAGGGATTGAATAGGGGTAACATATCTTTGAGCTACATTCCCAGCTCCATTTTTAAAATTTTTTTATTTGGAAGTAGGGTCTTGCTAAGTTTCTGTGAGTGTTGCTAAGTTGCTGAGGCTGACTTCGAACCTGTGATCCTGCTGTCTCAGCCTCCCAAGTGCTGGAGTTGCAGGTGTGTATCACCATGCCCAGATCTCATGTATCTTTTTTTTTTTTTGCGGTACTGGGGATTGAACTCAAGGGCATTCTACCTCTGAGCTATACCCCCAGCCCTATTTTTTATTCTTTATTTTGAAACAGGGTCTCACTAAGTTGCAGAGTGCCTCACTAGGTAGCTGAGGCTGGCCATGAACCCGGATCCTCCGTCCTCAGCCTCCCAAATGCTGGGATGACAAGTGTGTGCCACCACGCCCGGCTTCTCATGTATCTTTTTTTAAAGCACATGATTTTAGATATTTTAAAGGAAACTTTTCTTATATATGTTACTTGAAATAAAACATAAATGTGGTCCTGATCAAGGTGTGTGCTTATCAAAACTCTTTCTTACATGTGCTCTAGTTCTCTGAAGAGAAAATGTCTTATATGAAGAAGCTGGGATGGTGAGAATAGTACTTGGGGTTGTTTAATTTAGAAAGAAGCCTGGAAAATAGCCAATAAATTTCTTGGCTTTAAATAAGACCCTGGTGACATGCTTCATTTTGATTTCTGAGATTAATTAATTATGGGAAACATCTTAGAATTTATTTAAAGGGTCACATGGGAAAAGTCATACCCTTGTAGAGAGGTTTGGTCTCAGACTGAGCAGGAGTTCCAAGATGGGATGATTGGCATGTGGAAAATTACTAAGAAACAAATAATGGCTAATGCTCATGTTTTCCAAATTGGAAAGGAAAAATTATTTTTGATACTACTGTAGAGATTGTTAGAACCTTTACGAACTTTTTTTTTTTTTTGGAAAAGAACATGGTGTTCACTGAGAATGGGAAACTTTTCTGAATTGTCCAATGTTGTATATTATCTAGCACAATGCTTTATATAATTTTATTTACTATTGTATATATTATCTATATAAAAGCAATGTATTTTTAAACATGTAAATAGAAGAGAGCTAATTCAAGAGCAATTTTAGATTCTGATAAATACAAAAACTGGGAGATTAAAAAGAACATTCTCTGGGTATGGTGGTGCACATCTGTAATCCCAGTATTTGGGAGGGAGAGACAAGAAGGTCTCAGGTTCTAGAACAGTCTCAGCAACTTAGCAAGGTCCTCTGCGACTTAGTGAGACCTTGTTTCAAAATAAAAAATAAAATAGGGCTGGGGGTGTATATCGAGGTAGAATGCCCCTGGGTTCAATCTCCAATAACACACACACACACACACACACACACACACACACACACACACACACACACACACACACACACCATTCAATGAAGAAAGAAATATAGACTTTTTTTTTTTTTGCGCAACTGGGGATTGAACCTAGGGGCATTCTACCGCTGAGCTACACCCCCAGCCCTATATCTTATTCTTTATTTTGAAACAGGGTCTCACTAAGTTGTGAAGGGCCTCACTAAATAGCTGAGGGGGCGGTGAACCTGCGATCCTCCTGTCTTAGCCTCCCAAGTACTGGGATTACAAGTGTGCGCCAACATGCCCAGCTGTAGACTATTTTTCTAGACTAGAACTGGCTGTAATAATTTAGGTTCCTTAAGTATTTGCTAAGAGTACTGCCAAAAATGAGTGCTGCTGAAGCATTAGATCGTAAAGAAACCCTACAAAGCTTCTGTTGACATTTAAGATGCACACATACAATTATTATGTGTGCAATTATTATTACTCAAAGTTTTAAAAATGTTTAAGGAGCCGGGCGTGGTGGCGCACGCTTGTAATCCCAGCATTTGGGAGGCTGAGACCAGAGGATCCAGGTTCACGGCCAGCCTCAGCTACCTAGTGAGGCACTCCACAACTTAGTGAGACCCTGTTTCAAAATAAAGAATAAAAAATAGGGCTGGGGGTATAGCTCGGAGGTAGAATGCCCCTGAGTTCAATCTCCAGTACCACAAAAAAAAAAAAAAAATGTTTAAGGAGATAGAAATCCTAAGTACCCTGATTTGATCACTATCCAGTGTATGCTCATGTTGAATTATCAAATGGTACCCCATAAACACATACAACTAAAATGATAATTTTTTCAAAAAAGAAATTTAAGACACAAAAGGGAAGATTTATTTTTTTCTCTCTTCTGTCTATATGTATGAGAATAGTTTTACATACTTAATGCTTTTCAGTTTTTTGGTAAACTATAGAATATTGGGGAGGGTTTTCTACCATGACATATACCTAGCAAGCCAGGTGGGGTACTTGGGAGGCTGAGACAGGAGGATAGCAGGTTTGAGGCTAGTCTCAGCACTTTAGCGGGGCTCTCAGCAAATTAGTGAAATTCTGTTTCAAAATAAAAAAAATAAAATAGGGCTGGAGATGTAGCTCAGAGGTCGAATGTCTCTGAGTTCAATCTCCAGTACCACACACATAAATACATACGTAAATAAATAAATAAAGAAAGAAAGAAAGAAATAAGAGAGAGAGAAAGAACTATACCTAACACACACACAGTGGGAAAAGAAGAAAAACAGAGGCAAAAGATTTCATTTAGAGAGTTAAGTTTTAGCTTGTCTTCTCTTCAGTCCTTTTTCCTCATTAGTCTGAGGTTTTCTGCAAAGATAATAAAAATAATGGCAAAGTCACATGTGTGGTCTCATATTCATTCTTCCTCCTGAGCTTCCTTATTTATCTCATGCCTCTCCATCTCCCCTGTCAGAATTCTTTTACAACTTCTGTTATTTCTTTTTTAAATCACGTTAATAGTTTGTTTTACATACTAACTACTTTTTCTGGAAAACTCTTCAGTCACTATTTGATTCGTTTATTTTTATACCAAATGTCTCTTGCCTAATCTGCCTGCAACTCCAGATTTTGCAGCTTTCTATGTATATTGCTTCACATTTCCTATGAAAAAGATGACTTTTTGAGAATTGCCTTTATGGAAATGTTACTCTTCTTACAGAAAATTCTGCTGAAGCTAAATTCATTCCCACCAACAGCATCCGTTTAGATAAACAAATCCTCAGATACACAATGTTCTGTTTGGTTCAAGTAATCATTTTGAGGAAAATAATCAAATCTCACAAAGTAAATAGCCAGAGTTTAATTCAAATTCATCAAGTTTTCAGTTGTAGCACTCAGGCATATTCTGCAATACTTTTTTTCTACTTAAAACTTCTCCATGTAATGAAACTCTGAAAAATACATTATTAAAAATGACTATCCCACATATTCTATTCGATTTGTATCGAGAATAAAACTTTCACTTCTGTGTACAGTAGTAAATGGAAAAGTGGGCTTTAATCCTTTTTCCTAATTCAGGATGGATATTTATTTGGTAGCTCTGTCTGTTTGGCGCTGCGTGGGGATACAGGTGCAGTTCCTTTCAGATTTCACATTGTCTGGAATGTTCCATGTTTGGATCCAAAATACACTTTATGTTCCACAAGTGAAAGGAAGAGCTTGGAGGCCTTGATTATTTTACAGAAGTAGGGTTTTTTAAAAGTTCTTTGAAACAGTTCAGTGTTGTGCAGATTTTATTTACATTTTCATGACCAGTAAGTGCATGGCACTTACTATTTTGCTAACTACAGAAGCAAAACCTGAGTTTCTGAGAAACTCAGAAAAGATTTTCATAAAATTGAAAATTGACCAAAAACATGAAGACAAATATTCTAAATTGTTTAAGGTTCTTAGCACTGGGGGACAGAATACTGGAGATTGTTATCTTCTTGGTATTTTCTGATTTTTTTTTCAGTACTGGGGATTGAACCCAGGGACATTCTACCTCTGAGCTACACCCCCTGTCCTATTTTTATTCTTTATTTTGAAACAAGGTCTCACTAAGTTGCAGAGAGCCTCACTAAGTAGCTGAGGCTGGCTAAGAAATCAGTCCCAGCCTTCCAGATACTGGGATTACAAAATGTAAGCCCAGCAATATTTTCTGAAATTTTAAGATTTTGCTTGCTCTCCATTTTTTTTTATTTTAATTTTTATTTTTTGTACTGGGGATTGAACCCAGGGACATTTTACATCTGAGATATATACCCCCAGCCTTATTTTATTCCTTATTTTAAAACAAGGTCTCATTAAGTTGCTGAGGCTGGCCTCAAACCTGCTATCTCCCTGTCTCAGCCTCCCAAGTACTAGGATTACAGGTGTGCGCCATCACACTTAGCCTTGCCCTCCATTTTCAACTGTCTGGGGTGGGAGAATTATTTTGTTAGCTACTATTTTTTCTCAAAATAGGACTTTCTCAAAATAGTCCAGGATTTAATTATGTGATTTTTATTTGATTTGATTGGCAGTGGAGGACACTTCAGGAATAACAATATCCCTTCCAGTGTTTTTTATCTGAAAGGTTAATTATTGGCTTGCAAGTGTTGAAAATAGTATTAGAGCATAAGACATGTTCATTGGTTGCACACCTGTAGTCCTAGTGCTTGGGAGGCTGAAACAGGAGGATTTGCAGGTTCAAGGACAATCTCAGCACTCTGTTTCAAAACAACAACATAAAAAGGGGTGGGGGTACTGTTCAGAGGTAGAATGCCCCTGGGTTCAATCTTCAATGCCAAAAAAAAAAAAAAAGTAAAGGAAATATTCATTGGAAGATTTAAGTAATGAGTAGTAATTCTTAAATATTCTCCAAATACCTTTCTGGTTTGAGGAAAATCACAACAAGTAAATTCTTTCCCTCAAAATTTAGTAATAAAACAATAGTGATCAAGGCCTCAACAATAGTGATCAAGTAATAAAATAACAGTGAGGTATTATAAAAGCTTTGCCTTTTATTAGTTGACACATTTAGGCTCCCCAAGCCATTATATTTCAGTGCTGATTTATTGGTTCAGAAGACAAGCATTTACTTCCTCTCACAATTTAACAAACAAGCATGAAGCATGAATTCTTTTTTTATGTGTGTGCTGAGGACTGAACCCAGAGGCATCCTACTTCTTAACTATACCCCCAGTCCAGCCCTTTTTATTTCTAAACAGGGTCTCACTAAGTTGTAGAGGGCCTTGCTAAGTTGATGAGGCTGGCCGCAAACCTGAGATTCTCCTGTCTCAACCTCCCAAGTAGCGGGATGAATTCTTATTCAAGATTTAAATTAGGGAAGGTATTACAGGATGACAGGTTTGTTCATTTTTTTTTCTAAGATAGACTTCCTATTTTGGATGAATGTTGAACTAATTATGACTTTCATTGGGATGGAACATGTATGTTTTTGTTTTTCTTTGGTTCTGTGTTTGATAATCAGTTCCCTGAACTAATAGTTTGGGTGATTTCAACTTGGAAATTTTCTTCAGAACTTTCAATTAAATTTATCGAGATGACAGGACATGTTCCCTTTTGTGCGCATTCTCTCCTTCTCTCTTGTCCACTACACATTAGCTAATACTTCAAACTGGGAATTTTTTTTTGCAAGAATCTAGAAAAAGAGCGAAGGGAATATTTGTTGCCAAATATAGTAGACTATGTTGTGTTCATATTTTTGCAAGTAACTTGTAGATACGCACTGCAATTTCCTAATAAACATTAGTTGATTTCTCAGGCAATTCGCTGCAGAAATTAACACTCTCTCCCACAATACAAAAAAGTAATGTCACAAAGGTGAATTCTAAGACAGATATTGACAATAAGAGTCGTAAGCACACAGTGGGCAAAAGTCCTAGCAAACTTGAAAAATATTTAACTGAACAATAATGGAGCAATGCCAGATGCTAAAAGTCACCAAAGATAATTTTAATTGTTGTAGATATAATGGTGTTCAATGACAGCTGTTTTGGAACAAAAAGGTTATTTCCTGCAAATTTCAGTAAGTTTTCTCCTAAAATAAACTCTCATTGATTGTTATAACTACCAATTGTCCCTAATGGCAAATGGACACCAAAGTTGGCTAATAACTTTAAATATGGAGTCACTCCTACATGTTGATTTGTAAACACTATCTGGAGGAAAAATTAAAGACATAATGTAGCCCCGTGTTATTTCTCCCTATGGAGATATTACCAGGCTCTTATGTAAGAGACGTTGTTGAAAAAAAATATCTAAAGCAAAAAACTACAAACCTCATGTTGCAACTTTCCCACTAAACACAGCTTCCTCTCTCCTTTCTCTTCTCTTTTTTTAGAAATAACAAGAATAAGCTTTTTTAAAAAGTAAACTTTGCTAAGTTATAGATTTAAAAAGTATTAGTGATTTAGCAAAAATGATTTAGCTTATTAGTACATAGAAGTGTATCTTTTCTGCTGGCCCCAAAGTACTGCTTTACGGGTCTATTTTTAAGGTTTTTGAACCCCAACCCCTGTTATAATTTTATGTATCGCTGCACTTAATGGCTAAGTCAAATCTTTTTTTTCTCTTGCTCTCTCTCTCTGTCTTTTTTTTTTTTTTTTTTACAGTGCTGGAAATGAAACCAAGAGCCTTGAATCCAGGCAAGTCGTCTACCACTGAGTTACACCCCCAGCCCACTTTTTGTTCTTATCAATTTTAAAAACATGTCTTGACAGTTACTTAGGTAAAAATAATATAGGGAAATGTAAGGATTCTCAACTGAGTCATTACATACTTTTTTTTTTTCTTTTAGTACTGGGTATTGAACCCAGAGGCATTCTGAGCTACACCCCTAGCCCTATTTTTTTTTTTTTTTATTTTGAAAGAGGGTCTCACTAAGCTGCAGAGGGCCTCACTAAATTGCTGAGGCCAGCCTTGAACTTATGATCCTCCTGTCTCAGCTCCATCCATTTTTATTAATCATTTTATTCAATTTTTCTAATTCAGAAAACAAATAGTATTTATTATTTGGAAGTAAAAATTTGGAAAGTTCAAAAAAAAAATAAGGAGTAAGAATCACCTGAATATACCCACCACCCAAATTTAATGAGTGTTAATACATAAGCTTATTTTTACAAACATTTTTATGTGTGTGTGTATATATACAAATGTATCTTTAAACATAAGTAGATGATAGTATTTTTCTTTTCTTTCTCTCGCTCTCTCTTTTTTTAAATTTTATTTTTAGTGGTACTAGGGATTGAACCTAGGGGTGATCTACCACTAAGCTACATCCTAGCCCTTTTTATTATTATTATTATTATTATTATTATTATTATTATTATTATTTGCACTGAGGATTGGGAACTGAACACAAGCTACATTCCAAGACCTTTTATTTATTTATTTATTTTGCTTTGAAACAGGGTCCTACTAAGTTACCATGTGCTGCCTTAAAACTGCAATCCTACTGCCTCAGTCTCCTATAATCTCAGGATTACAGATGTGTGCCACCATGCCCAGCTGGTGTTTTGTTTTGTTTTTTTAGAAAGATTTTTCACTATTAGTTTAACAATAATAAGAAAAGAGCTGAAATTTTAAAAAAGAACTCCCACTGTCCTTGGGTGCCATAAGAATTCCCATTACCTTGAGATATTTACGATTTTGTTCTTTTATGTCATTCTATTTCTGCCTTTTGGGACCCAGAGAATTCAGTTATTTATGCTTATAGAATTCCAATCTTACTTAAGTATTCCTTTTTTTAAATGCTTGGTTTTAAGCAAAAACATTTATGTAAGACCTTTCATATATTATATCAAAATAATGCGCTAAATCTATGTTTTTAAAAGATTAAAGAAAATCTCTGTGGGGCTTAGTCTTCTCAAGCAATTAAACGTGGAAGTAATTTAATAGAATCACTAGTGTTTGCCAAGTTCTAGAACTTGGTCATTTTTATTTCATTCTCTTGTGTAGGAAACATTCTAATTACGCTGTAGTAATGCTACTCTGCACACAGAAAGACAAATACCATATGTTCTTCCTCATGTGTAAGCTAAAAATGTTGATCTCATTAAAAAAAAAGAAAAATAGTGGTTACTAGAGGCTAGGAATGGGAGGTGAGCCAGACAGATTGGATAATGCAAAGTGCAGTTAGATAGGAGGAATAAATTCTAGTATTCTATAGCGGGGGGGGGGGGGGGATTACAGCTTATAACTTTATTACGTTGTTTTTTGTTTTGTTTTGTTTTGTTTTTGATACTGGGGATTGAACTCAGGGACATTCTACCTCCGAGCTATACCCCCAGCCCTATTTTTTATTTTTTATTTTGAAACAGGGTTTCACTAAGTTTCGGAGAGCCTCACTAGGTAGCTGAGGCTGGCCGTGAACCCGGATCCTCTGGTCTCAGCCTCCCAAATGATGGAATTACAAGCGTGCGCCACCACGCCCAGCTTTTATTACGTATTTTATTTAATTAATTTACCTTTTGGTGCTGGAGATTGAACCCAGGGCCATGTGTGTGCTATGCATGCACTCTACCACTGAGCTACACCCTCTAACACTTATTAAATATTTTATAAAGAACTTAAAGAGAGGAGTTGGAAGCCTCTCTACACAACAAAGTGATAAATATTTAAGGAGGTGAAAATATTGATTACCCTGATTTGATCATTACACATTTTATGTTTACACATTGAATTGTTACATGGCACCCCATAAATATGTTCCATTATTATATGTCAACCAAAAAATTTTAAAACAAGCCGAGTGCAGTGGCACAGGCCTATAGTCCCAGCTTCTTGGGAGGCTGAGGCAGGAAGATCACAAGTTCAAGGCCAGGCTTGGCAACTTAGGAAACCCTACCTCAAAATAAATAAACAAATACATAACTTAGAAACTAAAAACATACTATACTGATTTTGTGTGTGTGTGTGGGGGGGTACTGGAGATTGAACCCAGGGGCATTCTACCTCTAATTACACCCCCAGCCCTATTTTATTATTTTGAAAAAGTGTCTTGCTAAGTTGCTGAGGGCCTCGCTAAGTTGCAGAGGCTGGCCTCAAACCTGTGATCTTCCTGTCTCAGCCTCCCAAGTATACTACACTGACTTTAAAAAATAGATCTATATGTTCTGACATGACAGAAGACCTGAAGCTGGGCCTGGTGGTGCATGCCTGTAATCCTAGTACTTGAGAGGCTGAGACAGGAGGATTACAGGCCCTCCACAACTTAGTGAGATCATTTCCAAGTAAAAGATAAAATAGGGCTGGGGGAGCTGGGCATGGTGGTGCACGCTTGTAATCCCAGCATTTGGGAGGCTGAGACCAGATTCTCAGCCAGCCTCAGCTACCTAGTGAGGCTCTCCACAACTTGGTGAGACCTGGTTTCAAAATAAAGAATAAAAAATAGGGCAGGGAATATAGCTCGAAGGTAGAATGCCCCTGAGTTCAATCCCCATTACTGCAAAAAAAAAAAAAATAAATAAAATAAAATAAAATAGGGCTGGGGGGATAGCCTGGAGGTAGAAGGCCCCTGGGTTCCATCCCAGTAACACACACACACACACACACACACACACACACACACACACACACACACAAAGACCTGAAGTAAAAATTTACAGGACACTGCATTTCAAATAATCTATGCTAAACAATGACCAAGTGCACGTGCTAATGTATATGTGTATATATGTATACATTTGCTTCCATATGTATGAAAATTCATAGAAAGGGGACTAGCAAGAAATAACTCAATCTGGGAATGGAAGCAGAAGTGGGGGTTGATGAAGAAGAACATTAACAATTTATTCTAGAAAATTCTGTATTCCTTTCAGCAAGAATATATTTGTGCATTACTGGTACAGTTATATTTACTTATTTCTTTACTTTTGTGGTAGTGAGGATTGAACCAAGAGGTGTTCTACCACTGAGCTACACCCAGACCTTTTTATTTTTATTTTTTATTTTGAAACAAGGTCTCACTAAGTTGCTGAGGCTGACCTCGAACCTGCACTCCTCCTATCTCAGCCTCCCAAGTACTGAGATTACAGGTGTGATATAATTATTTTTAAATGGAAGAAAATCAGATAACCTAATACAATATTACTATTTATTTAAATTAATAAGTAAGTAAAATAAATAAGTAAATAAGTAAATGATAAATTTATTTATTTTTCAGTACTGGGGATTACACCCAGAGGCATTCTACCTCCGAGCTACACCCAGTCCTATTTTTTTTTTTTTTTTTTGCGGTACTGGGGATTGAACTCAGGGGTGTTCTACTTCCAAGCTATACCCCCAGCCCTATTTTTTTTTTTATTCTTTATTTTGAAACCGAGTCTCACTAAGTTGCGGAGGGCCTCACTAGGTAGCTGAGGCTGGCCGCGAACCCGGATCCTCCGGTCTCAGCCTCCCAAATGCTGGGATTACAAGCGTGCACCACCACGCCCGGCTCTATTTTATTTTTTAGTTTGAAACAGGGTCTTAGTTGCAGAGGGCCTCACTAAGTTGCTGAGGTTGGCCTTGAACCTGCGATCTTCCTGTCTCAGCCTCCCAAGTACTGGGTTTACAGTCATGCGCCACCATGCCTGGCTGTGCAATTCCAAGGTGAGAAGAGACTAGATGGACATTGATTCATTCATCAAAACACATTCATACACTGCCAGATAGCAGTTTCTTATTCAAACTGGCAGGTTCCTCGCAACCCCACCCTACTAAATCTCTTCTGATCCAGCCCTAGAAAGAGGAGTGTGAGTAGGTAGGCATCATTCACTCTTCTGTGGGGCTGGGGATTGAACCAAGGGCTTTGGGCTCTACCACTGGGCTTTTGTGAAGATTAAATACCATAACACCTTGTACCTTAAAATGCCTGGTACGTATGTAGTAGGTTTTCAGTAAACATTGCCAACTCCTTCCATCTTGGCACACTTACCAGAGTCACCAGGCCTACCTCACTTGACTTCTCCTTTTGATCTTCATTCTTCCAGGCCATGGTTATTTTCCTTTTTCTTGACTATCTAGCTTGACCTTCTCAGATTCCACTGATTCTTTAAAGCCCATGTTCCAGCCGGATATGGCAACACACGCCTGTAATCCCAGTATTTGAGAGGCTGAGACAGGAGGATAGTAGGTTCAAGACCAGCCTCCAGACTTTCAGCAACCTAGTGAGACCCTGTTTCAAAAAAATAAAATAGGGCTGGGGGTATAGCTTGGAGGTAGAATGCCTTTGAGTCTAATCCCTAGTAACACACACACATGCATACACACACACACACACACACACACACCCATGTTCCCCAGAGATGGCTCCTCAGCCTCCTTGCTTTCTTGCTCTTTCTGAGGACTTCATTCCCATCAGTGGTTTCCATTGCTAGGTGTGCCGTGACAACTCCACATTGCGTTTCCATCCCAGACCCCTTTCCAGAGGTACAGGAGGAACTTTGTGCATGCCTTCACTTGTCTATGCAGGTAAAACTCCGTATCTCAAACTGAGCCTATCAGTTGCTCAAGAAGTAACCTGAGGTCAGCTTAGACTCGTGGACTCATGCACTCTAATGCAAATAGTATTTTTTAAAAAGCCCTTGGCTTCTACCTTCTAAGGAATTTTGTGCAGCTGTATTCTACTCCCCTTTAAGATCATGCTTAGGTGTTTCTCTTGGGACGCCTACCCATTAATCACGCCTTCTCGCCCTGAGTTAGATTTCTTCTTCTGTATGTACCCCCATGGCACCATGTAATGCCACACTCATAGCACCTTTTGTTTTGTAATTAATTTTTTTCTTGATAATATGATACAGATTTAATCATGATCATCATTTAATTTTTTTTTTTTTTTTTTTTTTTTGGTACTAGGGATTGAACCCAGGAGCATTCCACTTCCAAGCTACACCCCTAGCCCTTTTATTTATTTATTTTTGTGGTACTGGGGATGGAACCTAGGGGCATTCTATCTCTGGGCCACATCCCCATTCCTATTTTATTCTTTTATTTTGAAACAGGGTCTCACTAAGGTGCAGAGGGCCTCACTAAGTTGCTGAGGCTGGTTGTGAACCTGTGATCCTCCTGTCTCAGCCTCCCAAGTACTGGGATTACAAGTGTGTGTCACCATGCCCAGTTTATTTTTTATTTGGAAACAGAGTCTTAGTTGTTGAGAGTCTCACTATGTTGCTGAGGCTGTCCTCGAACTTGTGATCCTCTTGTCTCAGTACTGGGATTACAGATGTGCGCCACCATGCCCACCTATCATTTAACTGTTTTCTTTCTTTCTTTCTTTTTTTTTCTGGTGTTGTAGATTGAGTCCAGGGCCTCATGCATGCTCTACCCTGAGTCACCCCCAGCCCCCCAACCTCCCAGCCCTTTTTCTTAATCTCGTCTGCCTCCTCCACTGAACTGTGAGCTCCCCCAAAGCAGGAGTTTGGGCTTTTATCCTAACACAATGCAAGGCAGAGAAGGTGCTCTGTAAGCTGAAGGTGGACCTCCACTGAGCCGGCTGCCAGCTCAGTTGACTCTGCTGCTGTCTCGGTCGTATTATTGTGAGCCTAGAATTTTGCAAGACGATGGAGAGGTGGCCCAATCACATTCCAGATGCTTTACCAAATAGTAAATCTGTTCCTAGGTAATTAAGAGTTAACTGTGTAATAGAGTCCAAGGGAGCCTTGCCAAGTCAATAAATTACTTGCTGTTTACCGAATACCAACTGTTTCCCCCACATACTGAATATGTTTACTATTTCCATTGCTTGCATTTCTTTCTGAGAGTAATTGAGAATTAAACCTTTTTTGTCGTGACAAGGAAAAGATTCTTTGGGTAAGATAGCTTCTTAAACGAGGGCTCTCATACTTAAAAAGGCGATTTTCTGTCTTGCTTGGGACTTGGACTCTTATTGTTCACACAACAAAGAACAACATTAAGTATCTGGCCTTATATTTTGAGTTCAGTTTACTATTTCTGACCTTTGTGCGACAGCAATGATTCTCAAATTTTTATATGCCTAAGAAAAACTTGAGTCAAGGAAATACAGAAGGAAGCCGGGCGTGGTGGCGCACGCTTGTAATCCCAGCATTTGGGAGGCTGAGACCGGAGGATCTGGGTTCATGACCAGCCTCAGCTACCTAGTGAGGCACTCCATAACTTAGTGAGACCTGGTTTCAAAATAAAGAATACAAAATAGGGCTGGGGGTATAGCTCAGAGGTAGAATGCCCCTGAGTTCAATCCCCAGTACTGCAAAAAAAAAAAAAAAAAAAAAAAAAAAAAAAAAAAAAAAAAAAAAAAAAAAAAAAAAAAAAAAAAAAAAAAAAAAAAAAAAAAAAAAAAAGAAAGAAATACAGAAGGAATCACAATTGGTAACGAGGAAAGAGAATTTGACTTAAAATCTTTCAAGTTTTTATAAGGAAAAAATTTATTTATGAGTAATTGGTATAGTTAAGATTAAAATTCGTAAATGGAGTGTGGTGGCCCATGGCTGTAATATCAGTTACTTGGGAGACTGAGATGGAAGGATTATAGGTTTGAGACCAGCCTCAGGAATTTTGCAACTTAGTGAGACTCTGTTTCAAAATAAAAAAAATTAAAAATAGAGCTGGGGGTGTAGAATGCCCCTGGGTTCAATCTCTCTTGCTCTCTCTGTCTCTCTCTCTGTCTCTCTCTCTGTCTCTCTCTCTGTCTCTCTCTCTCTCTGTCTCTGTCTCTGTCTCAGTGAGACTTTAATCAACCTAGTGAGACATTGTTTCAAAATAAAAATTAAAAATAGGGCTGGTGGTGCTTGGAGCTAGAAGGCCCCTGGGCTCAATCTCTAGTACCACACATACAAAAAAAGAAAGTTTCTAGAATGCTAGCTGAAT
The DNA here is from genome assembly GCA_004027655.1 of Graphiurus murinus. Lineage (NCBI taxonomy): Eukaryota > Metazoa > Chordata > Mammalia > Rodentia > Gliridae > Graphiurus > Graphiurus murinus. Next base: position 14,954 of record PVLC010031397.1, read on the forward strand.
TAAGAGCCCTATTATGTTCTATGGTTATTAGTGATTGTCTAATCTTTAGTATCATAAATAAATAAGATTGGTCTCCAATCATTAATTCACTTACAAATATTTGTATAGTATACCTACTATATGCTAGGCACACAAATACTTTATTATACATACAGTACTAAGATTTGAGGCATTCTTCCTGTTTGGAATGGATTTTTTTTTTTTAGTATTATTTTGAACATAATACTAATTCAATAAATGTGTGCTGAGTCACTGATTAAATTTAGTGTGGAAAATACTATTATTTGAGCTGTTTTGAAATCTATACAAGGATGCTGTCAAAAAAGTTACATTGTTGGAACAAGTAACTATCAGGAAATCCCCTTGGTAATGGTGGTACTTTAGTGATAGCAAATATAAAAACTGTCTTAGAGGATCATAATGTAAAGTTGAACAATATACGGAATCTTTGTGTGTGTGTGTGTGTGTGTGCTTACTTGTGTGTGTGGGGGGGGGAATGATAGATAGATAGACTGGGGATTGAACCAGGGGTGTTCTACTTCTGAGCTATACCTATAGCCATTTTGCAGCCACTTTTACTTTCTGTGGTGTGTGTATGTGTGTGTGTGTGTGTGTGTGTGTGTGTGTGTGTGTGTGTGCGTGTGCGCACGCACGCATGTGCACGCTACAGCCCCAGCCCTGTTTTCTAAATTTTTATTTTTGAAACAGGGTCTCACTAGGTTGATGAGAGTCTCACTTTTGCTGAGGCTGTCCTCGAACCTGTGATCCTCCTGTCTCAGCCTCCCAAGTACTGGGATTACAGGCATATGCCACCATGCCTGGCTTTTGCTTTCTGTTTTGAAACAGGGTCTCACTAAGTTGCTGAGGCCATACCTTTACATCAATAAAAAATCTTAAAATAATAATTTTGAAATAAGGTGTGGCGATGCCTGTAATCCCAGTAGTTGGGAAGCTGAGACAGGAGGATCACAGGTTCGAGGCCATCCTTGTCAACTTAGCAAGACCCTGTTTCAAAATAAAAAATAAAATGGGGCTCTAGGGGTATAGCTCAGGTAGAATGCCCTGGGTTCAATCCCCAGTACCACAGGGGAAAAAAAATATGTCAGTCAACTAAATATATCTTTTTATAGCCCTATACTAGAAAAAGTCAACTTCTTACTACAGTAGGAATAATTTTTTAAAACAAATTCTGCATACTAGGAAAAAGTGTGTCAAAGTTAGTCTGAAGGAAATTGACTTATAGCAATTTTCCTGAGAGAATAAATGAATGTTATAGGAGATTAAGATCAGAAAAATACTTGGGGGAGAGAAAAATACCTACTTTATGATGGGAAGAAGAGACACTGCTAAGGTGTTTTTCATCAATATACAAAGCATTATTCCTCAGTAAACCATTCCCATCTCCCTGACTCCATTCTGCACCTCCTCCCACAACCATATACAAGTTTCTAAACATGTAAATGCAATTCATAACTGGCATACCAGTTACCCAAACATCTAAAATCCAGTAAAAATGCAAACCAGATCTCTGCTCTGTGCTGAAGTATCACTGCCCAGAAAGGGGATACAAATTTCATGTCTTAGATGTATGAAAAATGTCCCTTAGGAATCAATATCAAGGCTGTATAAGAAATACCCCTTAGGTGTCAATGTCAGAGCTGATTCCCTGAAAATCAGAAAGAAAGCTGTTTTGATGGCCACAATAGCAAAAAGTCTGTGAGCCACTTGGCTTGCATCTTTTGCCTTTAGGCACAGAAGCAATAAACACCCAGTGCTTACAAATCTCTCTTTTAAAAGGGGGACAGTGAAATTCTATTGCTGACAAATCATAGTGGGAATGGCATATTTGAAATCACTCTGTTAGGAAGCCCAGGCCTTGAGCCTTCCTCTCACACCTCCCAGTCTGCAGCTGCTCCAAACCAGTTATGTATCAGTAATAGTTCAGCCAGGTGTAGCGGTGCACACCTGTAATCCCAGTCCTTAGGAGGCTGAGACAGGAGGATTACAGGTTCAAGGCCAGCCTCAATGATTTAGCAAGATCTCTCAGCAACTTAGTGAAACCCTATTTCAAAATAAAAAATAAAATAGGGCTAGGGGTGTAGCTCAGAGGTAAAATGCTTCTGGGCTCAACCCCAGTACCAACAAAACAAAACAAAATTAATAATAATACTACTTCAAAGTATCAAAAGCAAAGGAGGTACCTGGGTCCAAATGTTCAAAACAAAATTATTTTTCTAAAAACAGAAAGATGGAGCCGGGCGTGGTGGTGCACGCTTGTAATCCCAGCATTTGGGAGGCTGAGACAGGAGGATCACGGGTTTGCAGCTAGCCTCAGCAATTTAGTGAGGCCCTCCACAACTTAGTGAGACACTGTTTCAAAATAAAATATAAAATAATAGGGCTGGGAGTGTAGCTCGGAGGTAGAATGCCCCTGGGTTCAATCCCCAGTACCTCAAAAAAAAAAAAAAAAAAAAAGAAGTTAGAGTAAAAAAAAAAATGGCAATGATGGAAGATTCATAAATATTTGAATTATTTCCTTCACAGTAGACTGCGATTTACAAGCGCAATCCTCAAAATCCATCACTTGTCCACTAACTTGGTTTCAGGCATTGTAATATATAGTAAGTTTGGGCATAACGAGATTAGTGAAGTGTGACCCAGGCAGGGTGGCACACACTTGTAATCCCAATAACTGGGAGACTAAGACAGGAGGATCGAAGGTTTGCAGCCAGCCTCAGCCACTTAGCGAGACCCTCTGCAACTTAGACACTGTTTTCAAATAAAAAATAAAATAGGGCTGGGAGTATAGCTTGAAGGTAGAATGCCCTTTGTTCAACCCCTAGTACCACAAAAATAAATAAATAAATAAACCAACAAATAAATAAATAAAATAAAGTGTAGCCTCTGCTGTCTGGCTGCTTACTTACATTTTAGTAAGGTAAGGGAGACACTTCAATGGTGATTAGCCTAAAATATAAAAAGACCACACTTAGGGCAGGAGCACAGGGGAACAAGATTACCTCCTGGTGTTGTCTTGCAGGTTTTCCAGAGACAAAAACATTGCAGAGTTAGAAGATGAATGTCGTGCAACCCTGCCCAATCCTTTTCATGTGTCATGTATGAGCACCTGATCCTTACTTGTATGACATAAATAAGGGGTAAAAGAAAGTGACCGTCTCCCAGATATCCGCCAACCCAGGGCTCACCTAGTTAACCCAAAGTTTAGGAGATCAGTATCTGCTGTAATCTGTTTGTGGCATAGATACACATTTTTTTTTTAAATTTTCCTTTTTTTCATTTATTTGTTTTAGCAAATGAAATTACCCCCAACTACGTTAGTTCAGGTCCAGATTCCTTGCCCATTTCTCAGCCTGAACATGTTTATGTCCTTAGGTCCTCTGGAATGCCGTCTCAGGCACACAATGATCTTCTCAGCACTGGACAGTTTATAGCTCACCAATGACAGATGTTAAGCATTGAAAACATCTCAGTAGAGAAACTTTTCTGATAAATCCAAAGCCCCCCAGAGCTAATTGTTCTTCCCAACTTTTAAATCAAAGACGTAAGAACAACATTTTAACACAGTTTGAAAGTTTTATGATGAAATTCATTGTCTGTAATTTGCTTCAGAATTATATAATTCAGAATGTTATATATAGAGAGAGGAAACAAGATTGATTATGAACCGAAACTGGATTATGAGTACTTGGGGGGTTTATCATCCTATCTATTTTATATATGTTTAATGTTTTTCATAACTTTTTTAGTTTGGGGTTTTAGTTTTATAGGACAAAGCCCAGATCTGTATATTCACACAGGCATCCTGAGAAACCATTCCCATACAGAAATTTCGGAGTTTGTAGCTATTTCAAAATCTA
>PVLC010031399.1:0-18824 GCA_004027655.1 Graphiurus murinus
AAAAAAAAAAAAAAAAAAAAAAAAAGAAACTATAAATAAATGAAAACTGCCAAATGAACCAACTCCAGAAACGTCCAGATAGAAGAGCAGCTTGTGAAAACTGCTTCATATGGTGCCACAAGATGTGGAATATGACATAATGTCTCAAAAGAGACAGACACTGGTTTTAGGACTGACTTTAAATTATAGTCGGTGATACCATGGAGTCAGGTTTGTGCCACAGCAGGGACAGACTGGAGAGTCGCCAGAACACCATGCATGATCAGCATTCTGAGAGACTACCTGAAACCCAAGACATCTCAGCCCCATCACTGACTCTTAAAACATAAGCGTAGCCTTTCAGCAAACATGGTTTGGAAAGGTCTGTCTATAATGTCATTTTGTAGGCTGCCAACCAAATTTTTTATTTTAAAAATTAAAGGAAAAACTAGAATAGAAAATCCTGCATTTCTGCAATTATTTGACATAACATCCTGCATATTCTCACCTCCCTACTGCCAAATCTACTAACAAAAGACCCATTAAATTATGCAGTTGACTCAGCACATTCTGGAAAGTACACTTACACCTTTACTTGTCTAAATTAAATGTTCTAATTCCTGTAAGAAGGATGTGCAAATATTCTTGTTCATCAACCTTCACCACTAAAACAACTCAAAGCTCAGAGGAGTGAACAGTCTAAGCTGGTAATTGCTCTGGAGCCCAGACAATTTGCATCTCTGAAAGGAATTCTATCACTTAAACCTCATAGTTAGAGAGTGATGGCTCGTGCTTTTAATTCCAATTCCAGTACTCAGGAGACTGAGACAGGAGACTGAGACAGGAAGATCATAGGTTTGCAGCTAGCCTCAGCAACTTAGTGAGGACTTCCACAACTTAGTGAGACTGTTTCAAAATAAAAAATAAAATAGGGCTGGGGGTGTAGCTCGGAGGTAGAATGCCTCTGGGTTCAATCCCAAGTACCACAATCAATCAATCAACTTCATAGTTAACTTCTGACTGGATAAATTAAAAAACAGACTTGGAAGAGGCCACAGAGCTTTTTACTGTGACCATTACACATACCTCAAAGCTTGAGTACTTGGACTCAGATAAGTGAAGAGTTTCCAAAAACAAAGCGGAGATGGGGTCTACAACCAGGCACAATCATGTCTAGTAAATACAATTCCCAAGGATGATCCAAAGACATGACTATAGCTGCTGTCTCTCCACTTGTTTCCCAGCTTTTCCGTTGATTCTACTACCTGTTCCAATCATTCCAGGAAACTATATTTCTAGTTAAAATAGCCAAATCAGTCTCCATTTTGGGGAACCCAGAATTCTGATTGACAGGCATTACAGTCTTATTTTTATTTTTGCTAAAATTAAACAAATTTTGAAAACCTGTGGTTCAGTTGTTTTAATAACAAAATCATTTGGCTTAGTAGAAAACATAATTACAAGGAAGAAAGTAGTAACATTAGTAATCCTACTACTTAAACAGAAACAACCAAACCATTTTGGAGCACACCCTTCCAGGCTTTTTTCTGAAATGAACACTTTGGCATAAAGGAACAAAAGCAGGAGGCAGTAACTGCTACCAGCAACCAAGCCACGGAGACTGCCTGGATCCTGGCTGGCTGGATTCAGCCATCTACCACATAATAAGCAAATAATGTAAAAAGGAAAAATGAATTTAATGCAGTTTGGTCAACAAATTGAGGAGAAACTGAAAGAGGGATTCTTTGAAATCAAAAGTTCCTAATTGTTTAAGCTTTCAAACGTCCTCATGATAAGAATGGAAACTAAAAATCTATTCCCTGGCCTTGAACAGTTACCAAGGAAGCTGAACCTGCCTGACATACTCTCTGGCTAGCACCATCTAACTAAATCTACATATGTGTATTTCTTAGCTTTTGCTTCTAGCTGCTTCTCCCCAGTTTAATCAAATGGTATTAAATTAATTTTTCCTTTTTATATCATTTGTTTATTTCTTAGGTGGGTAGGCAATTGAATCCAGCCCCCAGGGATCCAGGCAGGTTTCCTGGTTTGGCTGCTATTAATATCACCAGGCTCAGAATCTAACAAGTCTTCTTTAAGCCAAGGTACTACATAATTTATCATCCAGTACACTTGAGTTCTTCTTTCCTGTCCCATTAAAAAATTTAGGAAACATATATAATCAGGAGTATCCTTGGCAAACCTGAGTATATAACTGTCCTATATTATCTGAATAGTCCAGCCCACTGTATGTGAAGCCCAATTTTCTTTTATTCTTCCTCTTTTTTTCAAAATTTTAAAACATATATTAAGAATTATACACATTTATGGGATACCAAGAAATGTTACAATACAGATAAAGATTGCATAATGCTTAAATCAGAGTAAATATATCTATATCCTTAAAATTTTTCCATCTCTTTGAAGGTGAAAACAGTCAAACTGACTCCTAGCTTTTTTTTTTTTTTTTTTTTTTTTTTTTTTGCGGAACTTGGGATTGAACTCAGGGGCATTCTACCTTCGAGCTATACCCCCAACCCTATTTTTTATTCTTTATTTTGAAACCAGGTCTCACTAAGTTGCAGAGTGCCTCACTAGGTAGCTGAAGCTGTCCGCGAACCCGGATCCTCCAGTATCAGCCTCCCAAATGCTGGGATTACAAGCGTGCGCCACCACGCCCGGCTCAACTTCTAGCTTTTTTAAATATATAGTACTTTATCATTATCTGTAGTCACAGAACCCTTAGCTTTAGAAATAGTCTTATTCATCAAGAGGCCAAAATTATAAATTCTTCTTACCTACTACATTTTTTTTTATCAGTTGTTTAAAAGGAAAACAAGAAAATAAATCTAAGTTCTAATCAGTCAAATTTTCTTTCTTTCTTCCTTTTGTGTGTGTGTGCCACTGAGGATTGAACTCAGAGCAAGAGGCATTCTACCTCTGAGCTACACTACCAAGCCCAATTTTATTTCTTTTTCTTTTTCTTTTTCTTTTTTTTTTTTTGGGGGGGGGGTGTTACTGGGGATTGAAGCCAGGGGATTGAACCTCCAAGCTACACCCCCAGCCCTATTTTTTATTCTTTATTTTGAAACAGGGTCTCACTAAGTTGCAGAGGGCCTCACTAGGTAGCTGAGGCTGGTCAGGAACCCGGATCCTCCAGTCTCAGCCTCCCAAATGCTGGGATTACGAGTGTGCGCCACCACACCCGGCCCAATTTTATTTCTTATTTGAAAACAGGGTCTCACTAGGTTGATGAGAATCTCACTACTTGCTGAGGCTGTCCTTGAACCTGTGATCCTCCTGTCTCAGCCTCCCAAGTACTGGGATTACAAATGTGTGCCACCACGCCCAGTTTCAAATTTTCTTATAAAAAACTTACAATATAATTTAAGGTCAGAAAGTATAAAATAAGCCGGGCATGGTGACGTACGTTTGTAATCCCAGCATTTGGGAGGCAGAGACTGGAGGATCCGGTTCCTGACCAGCCTCAGCTACCTAGTGAGGCCTCCGCAACTTAGTGAGACCCTGTTTCAAAATAAAGTATAAAAAAATAGGGCTGGGGTGTAGCTCGGAGGTAGAATGCCCCTTAGTTCAATCCCCAGTACCGGGAAAAAAAAAAAAAAAAAGAAACTATAAAATAGTTATCACTCCTTTCTTCCTGTTAGGTAAGAAAAAAAATTGTGACAAATTATCTTTATACAGGAAGTTACTTGATAAAAACAAACAAACAAACAAACAGAGAGAGAACAAAGGATTTTTACCCAAAAATTATAAAGGTACCGTTGAAAGAATTATGTCTAGTTTTTTTGCCATCAAATAATACATCTTTGTTTTTCCCCCATAAGTGGGTGAGAGAAGACAGCTGGGGGGGGGGATGAACATCAAAATATATTGTTTCAAACATAATCCTAGAAGCTGACTAAATTTGATGAAATGAGAGAGAAAAAGTAAAAACACAAGCAACAAAATCGGCAAGACAGAGAACTTTGAACAAACCAGTGAGACTCTTTCCAAACAAAAAATAAGAAGAGCGAGGGCTATAGCTCCCAGATAGAATGCTTCTGGGTTCAATCCCCAGTACACCCCACCAAAATTTAAAAAGAAGAAAAAGAAAATCAGAGTCCAGATTTACATACAGTGATATATGGTTAATAAGACTAAGAACCAGCCCACTGGGCTTAATCCACTCCTCCCTTCACATTGTAAGCTTCACTTTCAGATTTACTCAGGGCTTTTTCTTACCTACTTATCTACAAAATATTTTCATACCTCTTTTCTCCCATCCAAGTACTATCCAAGCCCGACCCACCTTAGCTTCCAAGATCAGACAAGATCCGGCACTCTCAGGATGGAATGGCTATAAACAATATATATATATATTTTTTCAAAGTATTCTTTTCTGAAGGAGAATCCTGCTGAAATTCTCCATCTCTACAACCAAAGTTTATTTACAGTAGAGTAAGTTCAACCTCTAGAACAAATATACTGAGCATGACAAAAAATATCTATCTTCATCCATCTGAGCTGCTCTAACAAACTATCATGGACTGGGTCCATTATAAGCAACAGAAAGTTACATGTCTCAGCTCTGGAGGTTGGCAGTTCAAAACCATTATGGCAACAGATCCAGTGTCTGGCAAGCACCCTCTTCCTGGCTCACAGATGGGACCTGTTAGCTGTGTCCTTATATGGTACCAAGGGTACCTCTCAGGCCATTTTCTAAAGGCACTAATCTCATTTTTGAGGGTTCTGCCTTCATGATCCAAACATGTCCCCAAAATCTCACCCTCCCCACTCAATGCCTTCACATCAGGCATTCAGATTCCAGCACATGAACATCAAGACCATACCAAGGTCAAAAACAAACTTGTTCAGTTTTTGTTTTGTTTTGGTGGTACTGGGTGTTGAACCCCAGAGCATTCTATCTCCACGCTACATCCCTAGCCCTATTTTTTATTTTCAAACAGGGTCTCCCTAGATTGATGAGAATCTGTTTGCTGAGGCTGTCTTCGAACCTGCGATTCTCCTGTCTCAGCCTCCCAAGTATTGGGATTACTATTTCTGACTAAAAAATAAAGTATTTCTGTTTGTTTATTTGCTTGTTTGTTTTGTGGTACTGGGGATGGAACCCAGAGGCATTCCACCTTCGAGCTGCATTCCCAGGCTGATTTTATTTCTTATTTTGAAACAGGTTCTCACTAGGTTGATGAAAGTCTCACTACCTGCTGAGGCTGTCCTTGAACCTGTGATCCTCCTGTCTCAGTCTCCCAAGTACAGGGATTACAGGCCTTTGACACCATGCCCAACTTAAAAATAAAGTTTTAACAAACTTATTTTTATCCTTTAATGGAGCAAAGGTGAAGTTTTATCTAGAGGCAGTGTGGAATGAAATTACATTAGAACATCTCCTTAAACTGAGTCTTAAGAATTTAGAAAGGGTATAAAAATCATATGAGGTGCCATACACATTATGCCTGGGTTATAACCTCTGGGCAACCCAGGGGCATTCTAGTTCCAAGCCACACCCCCACCCAGCCCTATTTTTTTTTCTTTATTTTGAAACAGAGTCTCACTAAGTTGCAGAGGGCCTCACTAAATAGCTGAAGCTGGCCAGATCCTCCAGTCTCAGTCCCAAATACTGGGATTACCAGCCTGTCTCACCACTCCCAGCTTACTTAGTAACATTTTGATGTTTTGTTTTTCCTGAAAAGGGGGCCGCGTAAGCCAGTAAATTTGGGAATCTATGATCTATAGTCCAAGAAAGTATACAGTGAACTAACAGCTGATCTTTGAATCTAATTTGACTCAAAAAATAGGGAGACTTCTGGATCGTGAAAAAATAAATGCTTTGGGAAAACATTCTTAAAATAGGGTTTTTCTTCTCCATATGTTGTATTTTAAATATGCTCTTGAAGCCAGGCATGGTGGCGCATGCTTGTAATCCCAGCATTTGGGAGGCTGAGACCAGAGGATCCGGGTTCGTGGCCAGCCTCAGCTACCTAGTGAGGCACTCCGCAACTTAGTGAGACCCTGTTTCAAAATAAAGAATAAAAAAATAGGGCTGGGGGTATAGCTCGGAGGTAGAATGCCCCTGAGTTCAATCCCCAATAACTGCCCCCCCCAAAAAAAATGCTCTTGATTTATTGTGGGCCTTTCATTTCCACATATGGAAATACTTACCTGATATTTTCCAAAGCATTTATTTACCAAACTGATGCTTAATTAACCTTTCTATTTCATAGCCTACAATGCCCTTTTTTCAGTACTGGGGATTGAACTCAGGGGCATTCTACTTCCGAGCTATACCCCCAGCCCTATTTCTTATTCTTTATTTTGAAACAGTGTCTCACTAAGTTGGGGAGTGCTTCACTACAAGTAGCTGAGGCTGGCCACAAACCTAGATCCTCCAGTCTCAGCCTCCCAAATGCTGGGATTCCAAGCGTGTGCCACCACACCCGGCTTCAATGCTTTATTTTTATTATCTGCTTTATTTGCCTTTTAAAGATGTTCAAAAGTAGCCAGGTGTGATGGTACACGCTTGTAATCCCTGTACTTGGGAGGCTGAAACAGGAGGATCGCAGTTCAAAGGCAGCCTCAGCTACTTAGTGAGGCTCTCAGCAACTTAGTGAAACTCTGTTTCCAAATAAAATATAAAATATGTCTGGGGGTATAGCCCAGAGGTAAACTGCCCCCGGGTTCCATCCCCAGTACCACCCAAAAAAAAAAAAAAAAAAAAAGTTCAAAAACAAAGGAGAGCCAGGCGTGGTGGCGCACGCTTGTAATCCCAGCATTTGGGAGGCTGAGACCAGAGGATCCGGGTTCTCGGCTAGCCTCAGCTACTTAGTGAGGCACTCCACAACTTAGTGAGACCCTGTTTCAAAATAAAGAATAAAAAATGGGGCTGGAGGTGTACCTTGGAAGTAGAATGCCCCTGAGTTCAATCCCCAGTACCACAAAAAAAAAAAAAAAAAGGGTTCAAAACCAGTTTTTACCCAAATTGCTAGGTAAAAGCACAGAAATGGTGTTAGAATAAAAAATAACTTTTTTTTTTTTTTTTGGTGGTGGTACTGGGAATTGAATGCAGGGGCATTCTACTTCTGAACTACACAACCCTAGCCTTATTTATTTATTTATTTATATTTTGAAACATGGTGTAGGTTGCTGAGAGTCTCACTAGGTTACTGAAACTGGCCTCAAGCCTGTGATCCTCCTGTCTCAGCCTCCCAAGTACTGGGATTACAGGCATGCACCACCACACCAGGCTAAATTAACATTTTTAAAAAGACTACCCAGTAAGAAAAAGATGTAAACTTCTTTTTGTACTTTTGTCTCTAAAGAACTCTAATTCTAATACCAAAATTAGATGGTGACATATTGAAGTATATACCAGGACTGTTAAGCTAAATTTAGATGTTCCTTCTTTGAAGCATCTACCAGTTCCCAGTCTATTTATTGAATGGTTGTCTTCTCCTAAGCATTCTATGTAATTATTTCAGTTAAATCTCAGGATTACACAATTGGTATGCATTATTTTATCTGCTCTACTGGTGCTCTAAGGTTACCTACTTGCTCAAGGTAAACAAAGTAATTCAGTGGCCAAACTCATTTGAAAATCTGGCCTGACTCCAAAGCATGTGATTACTCCTGTCAGGTTGCTTCTCACACCACTCACCACTTTTCTTTGGCATCTACTTTATATGCATTATCTCTTTAAATCTTCACATTTTACATGAGATGGGTATTATCTTTATTTTTTTTTTTTTTTTTTTTTTTTTTTTTTTTTTTTTTTTTTTTGGCGGTACTGGGAATTGAACTCAGGGGCATTCTACCTCCGAGCTACACCCCCAGCCCTATTTTTTATTCTTTATTTTGAAACCGAGTCTCACTAAGTTGCGGAGTGCCTCACTAGGTAGCTGAGGCTGGCCGCGAACCCGGATCCTCTGGTCTCAGCCTCCCGAATGCTGGGATTACAAGCGTGCGCCACCACGCCCGGCGATTATCTTTATTTTAAAGACTAGGAAAATTAAGATTTGCAGAGGTTATGTAGCTTGCAGGAAAATAACTTCTGGTTCATGGTTCCAAAGCTCATGTGTCCTTTCCAGTTTATCATGCTGTGTTCATTTCTAACAGTCTATAACTCTATCATCACAAGATAATCCCTTCCTTCACAGGGAGCAGACTCTGCAGGAAGATCAAGTCATTACCACTACAACTCTCCCTTTTCTCCCTGCAAAATTACGAGACAATTTCTCATGGATTTGCATTACCTGGCAGTTACTCCCTCTAGCACCCCCTATCAAGCAGCTGAAAACAGTGAAAGAAGTTACAAGGAATCTTCCTGTCATTGAGTCCACTGTCACAGTCTGCCATAATCTGACCAATAACATAATCCAACCTCACAGACTGGGTCAAGCTCTCTACATTTTTTAAATAAAAAAAATTAAATATTTTCTCTTGTCACTTCTATCTTTTGTCATTCTCACCTAGTTAAGAACATTTCTAGTTCTGGTACTTCATCTAAAGATGAGATCTATCCCTACAGAAAATAATGCAAAGTAACCATTATTCATTTCTACTATACAACGACCTATTCACTGGCGCACACACACTACCCAAGGCCCAATCTGAAACAAGAAACAAAAAAAATGATCTATAACCTGTGCTTTGCCAACCTAAAATGAATCATGTAAGTTCACATCCACTAAGAGGCCCTAGGGTAATCTACAGCAACCAACTGAACTGGGATCATCGGTGAGTATGGAGGCAAGCCAGGTTTCCAGTCCTTTTGACCTTTGGCTTGACCACAACTTTAGGCTGAATGTGAAAATGGAAACTATGCAATCCCAAAGATTGCCAAGGAAGTACTATTTCAAATACAAATCTACTTCAGAATTCTATTTATCCTGGTAGAAGGTATGTGCACAGTTCAAAAGGCTATGAACACAAGTTGAGAACTGTAATAAATTCTATACTTCAGGAAAGGATAAAAATTTTAATTCAATTATAAAATTATATTGTAGCCATATTTTTTATATAAAGTGTGGTGGCGCACACTTGTAATCCCAGTACGTGGGAGGCTAAGACCTGAGGATCCGGGTTCACAGCCAGCCTCAGCTACTTAGTGAGGCCCTCCGCAACTTAGACCATGTTTCAAAAAATAAAGAATAAAAAATAGGACTGGGGAGTAGATTGGAGGTAGAATGCCTAAATTCAATCCCCACTACTGCAAAAAAAAAAAAAAAAAAAGACTCTCTCACCAATTCTTAGGAAAGTTTTGTTGTTGTTTTTTGGTTTTGTTTGTTTGTTTGGGGGGGTTTTTTGGTGTTACTGGAGATTAAGCTCAGGAGCATTCTACCTCTGAATGATATCTCTGCCCAATTGTATATTGTTGTTATTTAATATTCTGAAACAGGTCTCATTAAGTTGCAGAAGGCCTCTGCTAAGTTGCTGAGGCTGGCTGAGAGCTTATGATCCTCTTCACAGGAGGATCTTAGCCTCCCAAGTACTAGGATTACCGGTGTGTGCCACCATGCCCAGTCTTGGGAATGAAGTTTTAAAAGATCTTTATTCAAATAAACACTGTGAGCCGGGCGTGGTGGCGCACGCTTGTAATCCCAGCATTCGGGAGGCTGAGACTGGAGGATCCGGGTTCTCAGCCAGCCTCAGCTACCTAGTGAGGCACTCTGCAACTTAGTGAGACTCGGTTTCAAAATAATGAATAAAAAATAGGGCTGGGGGTATAGCTCGGAGGTAGAATGCTCCTGAGTTCAATCCCCAGTACCAGAAAAACAAAACAAAACAAAACAAAAAACAAATAAACACTGTGTTCAGTGTATGGATCAGAGGATGTGCTGGGCACCAGGATCATGAAGGTAAGATAAATCTCACTGTGTCTCAGAGTGTAGTGGGAAGACAAGCACTGTTGCCCAGGACAGAGGCCTACTGGGAGTCGAGTGTAGTGGCACATGCCTGTAATTCCTGCATTTGGGAGGCTGAGAAAGGAGGATCGCAGGTTCGAGGAGAGCCTCAGCAAGTAGCGAGACTCATCAACCTAGCGAGACCTTGTTTCCAAATAAGAAATAAAACTGGGCTGGAAGTGTAGCTCAAAAGTAGAATGCCTCTGGGTTCCATCCCTATTAACACACACACACACATACACATGCGCGCGCGCGCCTACTGGGAGACAAAAGGGGCATCTGCAGTGGGAGAGGGGCTCAGCTTACAGGAGAGATGGCATCTGAACGATGAGATCCAGGTCAAGGAAGAGCATGTTATAAAGAAGGCTGAAGGTCCAGGGATAACACAATCAGTAAGAACCTTAAGATGAGGAGTGATGGATTGTGAAAGACCTTCTTAACCATATTCATGAGTCTCATTCAGGAATGTAAGCCTAGAAAAGATGCAGACAGAGCCGGGCATGGTGGTGCACGCTTGTAATCCCAGCATTCGGGAGGCTGAGACCAGAGGATCTGGGTTTGCAGCCAGCCTCAGCTACCTAGTGAGGCACTCTGCAACTTAGTGAGACTCGGTTTCAAAATAAAGAATAAAAAATAGGGCTGGGGGTGTAGCTCAGGGGTAGAATGCCCCTGAGTTCAATCCTCAGTACCAAAAAAAAAAAGAAAAAAAGAAAAAGAAAAGATGCAGACAACAGACGAAGACAAGGAGAGGCTAGTGACAGGAAAGACACTGAGCAACATATAAGGCTAGAACCAACGAATGGTTGCATAAAATCAGTATAGGAAATTCAGACAGAAGCACAGGGATTTGGGAAGGATTCTGTAAAGAAGTCAATAGCATCTAGTGGCCAATCAGATATGGATTATGAAGAAATAAGGTAACTCTAATGCTCTTGAATCTAGATATTGAACCCAGGAGCATTCTACCTCTAAGCTACACCTCCAACCCATTTTGTTTTTTATTTTGAAATAGGATCTCACTAAGTTGTGGAGGGCCTCACTAGGTTGCTGAAGCTGTCCTTGAATCTGTGATCCTCCCATCTCAGCCTATTAAGTGCTGGGATTATAGGCATGCAACATTACAACCATACTAGAGAGACTTAAAATACTAAAAGTGAGCAGTAACAAAAGTCTACTGACAGGAGGGTCATTCCTAGGTTACTAAGAACTAAGATAAAGTCAGTGGGCCCTAGCAGAGACTGGCAATTAAGAAAAAGCATGAAGAAGAGAGAGGATAATACTCTAGCAGTTGCTGCAAAGAAAAAGAAGGCTACATATACACATCATTGGGCTAGGTTTAGGAAACTTCTATCCTTGTGTACACTTCAGAAAGGTTCCTGTTGTTTTCTTTTTCTTCTTCTTCTTCTTTTTTTTTTTTTTTGCAGTACTAAGGATTAAACCCAGGGGCATTCTACCTCTGAGATATGCCCCCAGTCCTAATTTTTATTCTTTATTTTGAAACAGGGTCTAAGTTGCGGAGAGCATCACTAAGTAGTTAAGGCTGGCTGTGAATCCGATCCTCCAGTCTCAGCCTCCCAAGTAGTGGGATTAAAAGCATGTACCACCACTCCCAGCTGCTTTCTACTTTCTTTCCAATATATTTAAGATGCTCATTTCAACCCACAGAGGCAAGGTACATATTGGGTAGTTTTTGTCATTAAGCCCAGAGACCATATAGGCAGACATAAACCAAAAGCATTATTTATTCCTTCTCCTTCCCCCAGGAACCATATTTTACAAAAAAGAAAAGTAAATGAAGCACAGATTGAATGTAGAACCTATTTGTTGGTATGGTCAGAAGGGATTAAAAAAGATGAGTTTGATTTAGAGCCCTTTAACTTTGAGATATCAACAGACTTTTTTTTTTTTTTTTTTTTTTTTTTTTTTGGCAGTACTAGGGAATGAACCCAGAGGAATTCTACCTCCAAACTATACCCCCAGCCCTATTTTTTATTTATTTTGAAATAGGGTCTTATTAAGTTGCAGAGGTCCTCACTAAGTAGCTGAGGCTGGTCTCAAACCTGTGATCTTCCTGTCTCAGCCTCCCAAGTATTGGGATTACAAGCATGTGCCACCATGCCCAGCTGTCAACAGACATTTAGATAGTGATGTAAAGTAGGCAGCTGGACATATACATCTGAAGCTCAGAAGAAAGAGCTGCAGATATAAATGTGGGAGTCACCAGCACGCAGATGGTATTTGACACCATAGAAACAGATGAGATCATCTTCAGAGAAGATGCAGGCAAGAAGAGCAACAGACAAGGACAGAGGCCCTGAGGAAATATCAATATTTAGATAATGAACAATGGCTTTTAGTTCTTCATCTCTTCCTCTCTCCCAAATTCTTCACTAATCAAAGACAGAAGCATTTTGAATTAAAGCACAAATATGTAGACTTCTGAACCAGCTATTTTCTGTACTGAAGACAACCAGCTATAAGTTTTATCAACTGACTGTCAGTTAGTGACAGTAATTTTTAATTTGCCCAGATCTGTTAGGAGAAAAGGGATTCCATGTAAGTTACATGTCCAGATAAAGGAAGCAGTTCTCTTTATAAAAATAATGCACAGCTCAAATGCCTTTAGGAACCAAATATGGGAGAAGATATAAACAGTAAATATTGGGTTCTAGTTCTCCTGTAGTGAGCCTATGACTCTTAAGAGCATTCAAAAATTCACTATTTTGTAGAGAAAAACAGAGGACTCTAGTACCTGAATGAACGGAATGAAAATTATGTGTTGAAAAAGAAAGTACTTTTTGAACTGGTCAGCTATACAACTGGGAAACATCTTCAAGTCTCAATTTTTCTCCTGTGAAACAAAGATGATAATATCACAGTGAGGACTAACTGAAAGAGTACTCAAAAAAATGCCTACTATTCAATGAGGGTAAGAGGAAGAAGATAAAAATAATAAGAGCATCATTGATAATCAAAGTGTCAATAATGCTTACATAGCTATAAGAATCACTTAACTACCATATATACGGGAAAAAAGCTAACCCTTTTGTCAGTTTTCCATCATATTGTTCAATTATTGTTCAAAGTTTCAACCATTAGCTGAACAATATATAAGGTAAGTTGTTAATGGTGCCTAACAAAATGCGTTTAAAAGCTATTAAGGTGAAGTTTAGCCAGGAGTGGTCATACATGCCTGTAATCCCAGCACTAGGGAGGCTGAGACAAGAGAATTGCGGATTTGAGACCAGCTGAGACAAGAGAATTGCAGATTTGAGACCAGCCTCAGCAACTCAGTGAGACTCTCAGCAACCAATGAGACCCTGTTTCAAATAGAAAATCAAAAGTACTGGGGGTGTAGCTCAGAGGAGGTACAATGCCTGAGGTACACCGCCAGCTCAACCCCAAAAGAAAAGAAAAGTATCAAAAGAATAAAGAAATTGGCTGTACTCATGACCCTTCTGATCAGTGTAAAGGCTACTAGTAAAAGAATGCAGACTTGGTATTCCTAAAGAGTCAGAATCAAAAAAGCCAGGCACTGAGCCGGGCGTGGTGGCGCACGCTTGTAATCCCAGCATTCGGGAGGCTGAGACCGGAGGATCCAGGTTCGCGGCCAGGCTCAGCTACCTAGTGAGGCACTCCGCAACTTAGTGAGACTCGGTTTCAAAATAAAGAATAAAAAAAAAAATAGGGCTGGGGGTATAGCTCAGAGGTAGAATGCCCCTGAGTTCAATCCCCAGTACCGCAAAAAAAAAAAAAAAAAGCCAGGCATGGTGGTGCACACCTGTTAATTCCAATACTTGGGAGGCTAAGACAGGAGAATCACTGGTTCAGGGCCAGCCTCTGCAAATCAGTGAGACTGTTTCAAAATAAAAGGGCTGGGGGTGTGGCTCAGATGTAGTACAGCCTTTTTTTTTTTTTTTTTTTTTTTTTTTTGCGGTACTGGTGAACCCAGGGGCCTTCTACCTCGGAGCTACACCCCCCAGTCCTAGTTTTTATTCTTTATTTTGAAACAGGGTCTCACTAAATTGTGGAGAGCCTCACTAAGTAGCTGAGGCTGGCCGCGAACCCGGATCCTCCGGTCTCAGACTCCAAAGTACTGGGGTTCCAAGTATGGGCCACCACGCCCAGCTGTAGTAAAAAAGAGTCACATTATATCTGAATGCTGGTTTCTCCTTATCTAAGAAAATGTATAGTTCTCTTCAGAGAAAAGATTTGCAATTAAAAGAAATGTCTAATCAGGCTGGATAAGAAGAAAGTAGAAGATAGCAAAAATGTGAATTCTGTCCATGTGTGCTACATTTGCTGTTTATGATCAAGGATGGCACATCGATCTGTTCTCTGCCTTCTTAAGTATGCAGGCTGAGGTCACTAGAGGAAAGGCATGAAGAATATACATTCTTATTACATGCATGCCCCTGAAGCAGACATTCTATCCATAAAATATTTGACATCATTGTTATTCAAACAATGCATTCTAAAACACAAGAATTCAGACTTGCAAAACAGGAGAGTACTGCTACTACCAACTGGTAAGTGATGCTTTAAAATCATGAGCTTACTGATTTTCTTACCTACAAAGTGGGAATAGAGTGAGCCATCTATATTATACCCTAAAAGGTCTCTTTTTAAAGAATTGAACAGTAATGCCGGCCGTGGTAGCACATGCTTGTAATCCCAGTACTTCGGAGGCTAAGACCAGAGGATCCAGGTTTGTGGCCAGCCTCAGCTACTTAGTGAGGCCCTCTGCAACTTAGTGAGACCCCATTTCAAAATAAAGAATGAAAAATAGGGCTGGGGATGTAACGTGGAGGTAGAATGTCCTGGGTTCAATCCCCAGTACTGCAAAAGACATACAGACAGACAGAGACAGAGACAGACAGAGAGAGAGAGAGAGAGAGAGAGAGAGAGAGAGAGAGAGAGAGAGAGAGAGAGAGAAAGAATTGAACAGTAACAAGAAAATTCTGTGTACAATGAAAATCATTTAAGTTTTTTCTTCCAAAACTAAAGCAGAGCTCAAAGAACAGTACTGGTATTATTTAAAATACCATTATTTAGCCAGGCGTGGTGCCGCACGCTTGTAATCCCAGCATTTGGGAGGCTGAGACTGGAGGATCTGGGTTCGCGGCCAGCCTCAGCTACCTAGTGAGGCACTCTGCAACTTAGTGAGACCTGGTTTCAAAATAAAGAATAAAAAATAGGGCTGGGGGTATAGCTTGAAGGCTCGAAGGTAGAATGCCCCTGAGTTCAATCCCTAGTACCACAAAAAAATAAATAAAATAAAATACCATTATTTAAAATACCATTATGCCTGGTGTTCTTAAAAATAAAAAAGGAAACTGGTCAAATCAATTCCTTTGGACTATGTTCCAAGAATCTCAATGTCTTCATTTCAAATAATGGAAGTCACTGGAATAGGAGAGTCTATCTGGAACCTGAGTTGAACCACTTCATTCTGGGCATTAGTTTACCTCATGTAGAGTTAAAGGTGGAGACTGAGCTAGCTGAACCTTCAGCTTCTCTTTCTTGCTATCATTCTTTTTCATTCATTTGCCTTTCAATCTATCACTGGTCAAAATTAAGCATTTTTAATGCCTTTGATTAGTTAACAAAAATAAATTATTGAGGCTGAATTCATAAGTACATTCCACTAACCATTATCAGAGAAAAAATAAATTTCATACTAAGGTGATTCTGCTTACCATTCTTTTCCTATGTATGTGACCTGGAAAGAAGATGAGAAATGACAAATAATCACGTGTCTCTCAAAGCGTGACCATTTCCTTAGGCTAAGTGCTATTTGGCATTTAAAAACACATTATTTGTGTCAGATGCCCTTGAAAGTAAGCAAGTTAAGAGAAGAACACTAGTATGTTGCATTGCTGGAGAAGATCTAGCTGTGTTGGGCCTAAGGAGGCCTGGTGTTAGTCACTGCAATTCCACATTTGGAGACACACAGATTTTTCTTCATATATTACATAAAAGATGGTGTGCCACTGGATCCACAATATATATATATATTTGGTGGCACTGGGGCATTCTATTTTGTTTTTATTTAGAAACAGGGTCTCACTAGGCTGATAAGAGTCTCACTACTAGTTAAACCTACAATCCTCCTGTCTCAGCCTCCCAAGGACTAGGATTACAGGCATGCAACATCATGTCTGGCTTCTCAATAAGAATTTTTAAGTTCAAAACTACAAAAGGGCCGGGTATGGTGGTGCACGCTTGTAATCCCAGCATTCGGGAGGCTGAGACCGGAGGATCCAGGTTCGAGACCAGCCTCAGCTACCTAGTGAGGCACTCCGCAACTTAGTGAGACCCGGTTTCAAAATAAAGAATAAAAAATAGGGCTGAGGGTGTAGCTCAGAGGTAGAGCGCCCCTGAGTTCAATCCCCAGTACCGCCAAAAAAAAAAAAAAAAAAAAACCCACAAAAGGTAACAAATCACGTGATGAATGTACGCAGCCTCATTTTTAGAATTTAACTTTACTCAAGTAAAGTTAAAAGCAGATATACTTTTAAAACAGCTGCGTGCAGAGGCATGGGCATATAGTCACAGCTACTTACAAGGCTTAAGCTTTTTTACAAATAAATCCATCATGAATAAATCCATCCTCTGAAGTATCAGGAGGCCTTTAATATTCTTCATAAAATCTGTGATTCTCCTTTAAAAGTTGTGAGCAGCAAGTAAGTTCAGCTCCGTATTTGTCAGTAGATGTTAAATTTTTCATAACAATGCTGAGCAAGGTGGGGATAATAACTTCATTTTTCTTCTGGAGCCAAGTAGAGGTCTGCTACTTATGTAAAGGTGGTAGAGGAACAAAACATGAGTAGAAATGGATAATGCACCAACTCATTATGTCCAAATACTGTTTCTTCATTTATGTACCTGAAGTAAATATTTGCACCCATATTAAAATAGAATTAAAGCCGGGTGTGGTGGCACATACTTGAAATCCCAGTACTTGGGATTCACTAAGCTTAGTACTTGGGATTCACTAAGCTCAGGCTGGCCTCAAACATGTGATCCTCCTGTCTCAGCCTCCCAAGTACTGGGACTGCAAGAATGTAGTACCATACCCAGCTAAACTATTAAATTATAATTGATAAATACCCAGTAAGACCCAGGTGAGGTGGGTACACTTGTAATACCAGTACTTGGGAGGCTGAAACAGGAGGATCGCAGTTTCACAGCCAACCTGAGTCACTTCATGAGGCCCTCCACAACTTAGTGAGACTCTGTTTCAAAATAAAGAATCAAAAATATGGCTGGGGATGTAGTTCAGAGGTAGAATGCCCCTGGGTTCAATCCATGTTACCATAAAAATCAAGTAAATAAATAAATACCCAGTAAGAAAGAAGGCAAACATTTTTTTATAATTGGCAAAGATACCTGAACAACAACAACAAAAATTCCTTTCACGAGTTTATGTTTAATCTATCAGACTTCCTTTTCACTAAATTAATAGGATAACAGCACAACTTTGTTTTGTTTGTGGTGCTGGGGACTGAACATGGGGCACTCTACCTCTGAGGTACACCCCCAGACCTATCTATTTAGAAACAAGGTCTCACTAAATTGCAGAGGACCTCACTAAGTTGCTACGGCTGGCTGTGAACCTGCAATTCTCCTGTCTCAATCTCCCCCAGTACTGGAATTACAGAGGTGCACCTTTAAAAATAAACGTTACTTCTTTTGTTTGGCTCTCAGGAAACAAAGCAAAAATTTTCAGTCACCTTTAGTAGCTACACAGCAAATACCACACATTTGAGTCTGCACCTAACTTTTCTCAATCATAACCTTCTACCCTGACCTCCATTTTCGCTGGCCACTTTTTTCTATCGCATACAAGTCTTCAAATTAGCCTCAATGTTTTTTTTTCTACAAAGAGGTAGGTAAAGGGGGAAAGAAAGAAAAGAGTAAATGAGACAATAGATGAGGTGGCAGTTCTATAAACAGAACACTGTTCTATCTCTATAATTTTCAAATTATTTTTAAAGCCTTAATTTCCACCATGGCCAGTATTAAATATTTGCAGAACAAAAGAATAATATCGCCAGGCGTGGTGGCGCACAATTGTAATCTCAGCATTTGGGAGGCTGAGACCAGAGGATCCGGGTTCATGGCCAGTCTCAGCTACCTAGTGAGGCATCTGCAACTTAGTGAGACCCTATTTCAAAATAAAGAATAAAAAATAGGGGTGGAGGTATAGCTCAGAGGTAGAATGCCCCTGAGTTCAATCCCCAGTACCGCAAAAAAAAAAATAATAATAATATCCAAACTGAGAAATTCCTATCTCTCAGGAGCCCTTCCTATTCCAAAGAGTTGATATTTTATGAACGATGGTGTTTTAGTATGTAATTCTTACAGCAGTGACTGACACCAGTGTTTGATGCATATGTAATGTCCCACGGATTTAGAGACACACCTTTCAGGGTGAAAACACTTTTACTTCCATGTCTTCGACCTACAGACAACACTTAGTACACACAGGACACACAGGATTTGAAAACTGCTTATAATAAGTCTGCAAAAGTCTGTGGCTTACAAATTGTGAATCAATGTACTAACACAGAGCACAGAGGAAAAACATTTACCATGAGCTGAATCTGAGTATCAGATATTCTATTTTTGAGAACATTTTAGTGTTTTAATCTGTACCACCATTGGAAATATTTGACATAAAAACGCAAATTTGCTAGGTGTGGTGGTGCACAATTTGTAATCCCAGTACTTGGGAGGCTGAGACAGGAGGATCTGGATTCGTGGTCAGCCTCTGCTACTTAGTGAAGCATTCCGCAACTTAGTGAGACCCTGTTTCAAAATAAAGAATAAAAAATAGGACTGGGGGTATAGTCAGAGGTAGAATGCCCGAGTTCAATCCCCAATACCACAAAAAAAAAAAAAAAAAAAAAAATGGCAAAATTA
>PVLC010031400.1:0-17500 GCA_004027655.1 Graphiurus murinus
CCAATAAAACTAATAAAACAAAACAACAAAACCAAATCATACTATTTATAAGGTTGAGTGGGTACTGCAAAGAGTATAGAACATGGATTCAAGGACATGGCAAACATATTCACTATAAAGTTAAAGCATATGTATGTAATTTGATAGAACCATAAGTTCAAACTTACAAAATTATTTATTTGAATAATTATTTCTAGAAACTGAAAGGGCTCAAGTTTTTAGAAGTTTATTCCTATCATGGTCTATTCAAGTAGATTAAAAATGATCAAGTGTGAGTGGATATTTTAAAAGGATATAAGGACAATGAAAGTTCTCTGCTACCTATTAGGATATGAGATCAAGACTTCTAGTTAGTCATTAAATGGGCCCATTAGTTGTTTTGGCAGGGCTCACACATTACACGTTGCTTGTCATCTCAAACACTGGTCACAAAGAAAGACTACATGAGAGTCTGGATTGATTAGTGTAAACCTAGTACTACTAGTGAAACAACTAAAGGAAGTGGAGTTATTCATTCACGCACTCCTTTGAGCAACAAACATTGATGAAGAACGTATTAGATTCAAACATTATTCTAAAGACGCCAGGAAAAACAAACTACACTCATCTTTTCTCCAACATTTTATGGATTAGTTTTTTCTCTTAATATTTTCTATTGGTGCTTTATGATTGTGTATAATAGCAGGATTTGTTGATACCCAGTTGTACATGCACACACATAATCTGGTCAATTTCATTTCCTGGGACCTTCTCTTATCCTCCCTTCTTCCCTTCTGGTCTCCTTCTTCTACTCTCTGGTCTCCCTTCTATTTTCACGAGACCTCCCTTCCCTTCTTTCCCTTTTTCCCTCTAGATTCCACATATAAGAGAAATCATATGACCCTTGACTTTCTGAGTCGCCTTATTTTGCTTAACATAATGTTCTCAAGTTCCACCTATTTCCTTCAAATGATATGCTTTCATTGTTCTTTTTATGGCTGAATAAAACTCCGTTGTGTGTATATACCACATTTTCTTTATCCGTTCATCTGTTAATGCATACCTAGGTTGGTTCCATTACTTGGCTGTTGTGATTTGCACTGTTATAAATTTGTGTTTGCATGTATCTCTATAGTAGGCTGACTTTCACTCTTTTGGAAGGATACCAAAGAGTGGTATAGCTGGGTCATATGGTGGTTCCTTTCCTATTTAGTTGAGAATATTTGAATTGGATACTTAATCATAATATAAAGAAATGTAGTAAGTTTTCAGGAAAGTACAAATGAAGGTCTAGGGAAGTTAGGAGATGGCTAACAATGCATTTTTGCCTAAGAAGGATGCTCCATAGATAAAAAAAATTAGAAAGCACTTTCATGCCTAAGAGATTTCTAGATGTGTTAGTGTGATAAATGGTATTTTCTGGTCTGAAAAATATCTTACCTCTCAAGGCTTTACTTATTAATATAGACACTAATAAAGATTTCAGGTCTAAATTATGATTTAACATTTTAATACCAGATGTAGATTATAAACTATTAGGCATGCAAATACAGTTAAAAATCAGTATGTGCCGTATAATTTATATTTTATAATAATTCAGGTGTATTTTCATGTGTGCATACATATGTCTACCTAGATTTCAGAACTTTCTGAGCAAGATTATAACACAAACTTTAAGAGTATATAAATCTAATATGTGGAATTGGATGAATAAAGTGGGGAGAAAATTTTTCTTAAGTAAGCTTTGGGAGATTTTTATTTTTTTTTTCCTCTTTGTAATTCTGCAAGTTATCATTTCAGGTTCATTATAGAAGGAACTGTGAAAAAGGATTTAGTCTATGCCTTCGACTTTGACAAAATAATCAAATCACATGTGGGGCCTTTTCTTATTAGTTTTTAATATTCTTTTATTTAAAACAAAGCAGCAGAGTATGACTACATATTGTTATTACAAAGCAATATTGGAGGGAAACTCTGAAAATGGTAATATTATGAATGACTTGTCATCTTTACTTTTTATTCCAAATTTTCTATAATGTCATTATACTATGTTTCAATTAATGTCAGCTCGAAAAGGACAAAAAAATTATCTAAAATATAAGGGTGAGGGAGTGGGGTGGGAATTGAGGAAGGGTTAAATAAGAAATGTGTACATGTATGCCTTTATCAGTTTGTACCTAACAAAGATGTATGATTACAATGCACCAATTAAAAAAAAGAAATACAAAAAAGAAATTAAATGATTAATTTTAAATAAAAAAAATATTGGCTTATACAATGCATGCATGCATTTCAAAACTATCACAAGCTTAGGTTTACAATGTATTTCAAGATTATCCTAAAATTAAGCTTACAATTAAGTACCGCTTATTTCTAAGGCATAAATGAATGAAACAGCATCACTTACACATTGTAGCATACATCAACAATTGGTACCTTAAGATGGCCATGCATGAGGAGATTTTTATTCCTCCAAGTAAAAATTGTATTCACATTAAAACCATAATACAGAAGGAGGGCATTTCATAAACATCTACTTACAAAGACAAAATGTATCACCCCCCCACACATACCCCCACCCACTCGAAATTCATGGTAGCAGCAAGGGTGATATCTTGGTCAGACACAACTTGTTTATCTGGAAGCGTTCATTCTGCATTCACCACTTGGCTCCCTGCAGTTGCACAGAGTGGAAAGTTAGAGGGTTCTGGTTTCAGACCCAGGTCTACCACATACATCCCAAAAGGGTCTTTCAGCATGTCACTCAAGTTCTCCCAGAATCAGCTTCCTTGCTTGTGAGAAAGAGGAACTGGAACACCCTGATGCCCAAGGTGGAAACATATCTGCTATATTTTTGTCTACCCCAAGCCTTCAATCTGGAGGGGGCCATGCAGGTGCAGATCTGAGCAAGGGAATGGCTGTCTTTTCTGTATCAGCAAGGCAGCTTCAGAGGTATGTGACCAGCGCCCCAGGCTTGCCCATTGTGGTACTCAATAATTTTATCTTTGATCTTGTGACTTGTAAGTACAGTCAGACATGATAATGGAACAAGAGCTGGGGGTTCTCTGAACCTCAGGTGAGATCTTGGTTGCCCACTCCACTGTCACACCATAACCCCCAGCCCTGACTGACCTCTCCGGGGCAGGGACAGCTAGAGGACTCTATCCCTGGCATGGGCCAAGCACCAGGAGGTCCTGCACACACCGCAGTATCCTTAAGAATGGTTGTGGTGTATTGCACAGGTGGGGGCTACCTTTTACCCAGTCCTGATAATCACCTAATGTGCCAACCTGCTTTGGCTGGGAGTCTGGCTCAGTAAGGGAAGATTTGGAGTTCGACACGTCTGCCCCTCATGAGGGCTCAGCGCTGGGATTTGGATAGTGCACAGGTGAGCACTCGTGCCACGGGGTGGGAGGCCTGGGGCAGTGCGAGCCTTTCCAGCATCCACTCAATGCGGCCTAAAGAATTGCTCTGAGAGAGAACGCCAAGACAGACTGGGGAAAAAAAGGTAAATACTTAATATTTTGGTATCTGTGAGTGATGCTTTGTATGGGCTGTTTGAATCATTTAGCCCATTGTGTGTGTAGAGAGGGGCTTTTGATTGCTGGAAAGATCAGATTCATCTAAGTTTAAGAAAACATCTAGCAAAGAGTCTGGCACATAGGTCCTTAATAAATAGAGGGATTATAGGAAGCAAATTATGGGCCATCAAAATAGGAAATGATTAGGAAGAGAATTCTAGAAAGGACAAATAATCCTGCTGGAATCACTGGGGAAAGACTCTTGTGCTCTGCTCTCCCCTCCTTTCCTTCTTGGCCGTGGTTTGTTCTTTTCATATGATGTTTTTGGGGATTTATTCATCACATTTTTTGTATCATTATTTAGAAAGGGGTTAGGCAGTGCAGGAGACCATTTCTACAAGCAGTCCAAGAAAAGGTTATAATTGAACAAATCAAATCTTGTGTCTGTGAAGGCACCTGAGCACTGGGGATTGAGCCTAGAAGGCCTTCTACTGCCGAGCTGCACTCCCAGCCCTTTTTATTTATTCATTTATCTTTTTTGTGGTACTGGGTATACAGCCAGCCCTTTTTCTTTATTTTGAAATGGTCTCACTAAACTGCTGAGGCTGGCCTTAAACTTGTGATCCTCCTGCTTCAGCCTCCTAGGTACTGGGATTACAGGCGTGCACCATGGTGCCCAGCCCTTTTTATGTTTAATTTTGAAATGGGGTCTTGCTAAATTACTGTGTGCTGGTCTGGAACCTGCAATCCTTTTGTGTCAGCCTCCCAAGTACTGGGTTGACAAGGTTAAAATGGAGACCTGTGGCATGTGGCAGCCCGAGTCCTGCTTAGAGAAGGTCTAGCTCAACCTCTGGGGTGAGTCGACTCACTCCTTCCTCTCATTTGTCTTTGCTCGGTGAATGGCAAGTTTAGCTTAATATGGGGGACTGTGCTAAATGTGGGGTAGTCATAGAAGGACTCTGTTTCAAGATAGAGAAGTTTCAGAACAGAACCTGGCAAGAGCATTGTGAACCCGTGAATGGCTACAGGCTCTCACAACAAGGAAAAAACAAAACAAAATAATCTTGGCCTTTGGGAATTGAAAAGTATTTTTGTGTATTTAAGAATATCAGTTTAAGCGCTTGGGGTGGTACACGCCTACAATTCCAGTACTTGGAAGACTGAGAGAGGAGGATCTCAGGTTTGAGGCCATTCTCAGCAACTTAGGGAGACCCTGTTTCAAAATAAAAAAGGTGGGGAGGGCACCAAGAGTTGTGTGCATGTATTTTTCTGACACTCTGTACCCCAATATAATGTAAAATTACAATACACCAAAAATAAATAAACAAACAAAAAATTAAAAAGGGCTAGGGGTGTAGCTCAGAAGCAAAACACCCCTGGGTTCAATCCTCAGAAAAAAAAAAAAAATTGGTTTAGACTAGTCACAGTGGCACATACCTGCAATCACAGTACTTGGAAGGCAAAGACAGGAAAATCATGAGTCCAAGCCAGCCTCAGCAACTTAGCAAGATCTTGTTTCAAAATAAAAATTAGAGCATGGTGGCTTGTAATCCCAGCATTTGGGAGGCTGAAACTGGAAGATCTGGGTTCGCGGCCAGCCTCAGCTGCTTAGTGAGGCCTTCTGCAACTTAGTGAGACCCTGTTTCAAAATAAAGAATTTAAAAAAAAAATAGGGCTGGGGGTGTAGCTGGGAGGTAGAATGCCCCTGGGTTCCATCCCCAGTACAGCAAAAAAAAAAAAAAGTTTAAACTGGGCACAGTGGCATACACCTGCAATCTCAGGACTTGGAAGGCTGAGACAGGAGGATCACAGGTTCCAGGCCAGCCTCAGCAACTTAATAAGACCCTGTTTCAAAATAAATATTAAAAAGAGCTGGGAATTTAGCTCAGAGGTAGAATGCCCTGTGTTCAATTCTCAGTATACACACACACACACACACACACACACACACACACACACACGAAAAATCAGTTTAACTAAAAGGGGTTTATACAGCTTTTTGAGAAATATTTTCCAGAAAATTAAGCCTCTATTTTCTCTTATCTCATTTTTACCTTTGCTACTAACCCACGAGCAATAAAACTCAGAAATCATATAAAGTATTATGGCTAATAAAATAATTCATGAATGTAATATGTTTGGTCTGGGAAATCTATTTTTATTCATTACATGGGACATGGAGTGCACTGTACTTTCTTCCAAGTAACTTTTGGAAGATATCTGGCAAAATAATTCAATATGACTAGCAGTTATTTTCTGGAGACTGGTTTTGTTTTGACATGGAGAGCACTGGAAACATATGGTCTTTCATGTCTCTTGCCTTGTGCTTTCCTTGAAAATGTTTATATTTGCTTGTGATAAAATACATTAAGTTTCCTAATCCTGAGCAACCTTCTGGTACACAGATTCACTTTCAAACAGTGCAACTGGGAAAACAGAAGTTTTTACAAAATTGAGGTTTTCTTAAGTAGCTATGCATTTTGTACAACACAGGTGCCAATTTTGACTTTTTTTTCAAATGCTCAAATTTCAAAGCAACTG
Source organism: Graphiurus murinus (assembly GCA_004027655.1). Classification (NCBI taxonomy): domain Eukaryota; kingdom Metazoa; phylum Chordata; class Mammalia; order Rodentia; family Gliridae; genus Graphiurus; species Graphiurus murinus. Next base: position 6,042 of record PVLC010031400.1, read on the forward strand.
CTAGGATAAAATTATCACTATGCTGCATCCCACCCCTTCCCCAGTTATTGCTCATATTCCTCCAGAATCGGTGGAAGTGTAGCCAGGGCTTATCAGACTGACAGTGATGGCAAAGTCTATTCTTACTCCTCAGTGACCCTAGTGATCATAGTTATAATTATTTCCTGTGCATATGGTGGAATGAGATGCCTCCACTGAGAGATTTTCCTTGACACAAAATGGCTATAAAACTATGTTTTCTTCATGCACTGTGGTAAAAATCTGGGCACTATTGCTAACAAGGACTTTCTTTATGTCTAGAATCAGTAATATTTCTCCTTCGCCTTATTTAAATCGAAGAAGTGAAAGGTGATTCTGACTATACTCATCAACAAAGAAAATCCAAATTCTGAGAACATCTAAATGTATGATGTGAAAAAGATTATTTCAGATGTATGGAAATCTCAATTAGAGGTTGCATAGTGGTTGGTCATTTAAACAAGGCATATATCATCTTTTTAAACCCTATGCAAAATCTTAATGTCTCCTCTTTCCAGCTAATGGCAAATTTATCTTAAAGCAATTGACTATTCCAAACTAGAATTTTAAAACCCAGTTCTAAGGTTAAAAATACCTTAGTGTTGAAAGGTATTTCAACATACTCAATGTTGAAAGTCTGTAACTCTTCTCTTTAAAGGCCATTTTAATATTTACATAATGAAATATTCCAGTAATGTTTTAATTTCTAAATTATTGGAATTGTATCTCTTTTAGAGACTATCAGCATACCAAAGAAAGATTTGAGGAGACAGTGTCTGTTCCCAAATTTATGGCAACACCAATTAAAATAACAGTATAATTACAATGTCCAAATGTTCATTTTATAATTAATATGATTTTTCAAAGCACATGAATTTCTAGCATTTTGGGCCAACTTTCAAAGAAAAGTTATTTCATCTTTATTTGAAGTATTAAAGGCAGAAACAGCTTGATTCCAAGTACTTTGGAATTCATTCAAGATTCAAATTGTAAAAAGTGATTCAATCTGTTCACTGTCTTGGGTTTTTCAGAAATTATCCACCTGTAGTAAATTGAAAAACTAAGAAAGATTACATTGTTAGAACATTTTCCAATTGGACCATTAAGTACTTTCTGGAGATTTCTTCTCTAAGGCATGTGTGCAGGGTTTGCTCTATTTGTTTTGGGAAGAAGATAATAGCAACAAAGGAGTAATCATCTTAAAGATGTACATGAATAAAGATAGCACATGAATTCTCAAAGTTAGCACACTTTGAAAAGGTTATTTATTTATTTTTGCTTTATGGAAGTTTCATGGCCACAGGCATGGGTGAATCAGGCCAAAGTTATTAGTATGATTAAACCATTCTTGCACAGATGCTACCTAAGAATACAGAAAAAAGGTCATCCAGAACTTGATTGAAATGAGGTAATGAATAGAACAAGCTACAGAAGCAAAAGAAATCGGTGCGCCTCCAAATAGTTTTCTATGATTCATGTATTATATTTAAAGAGTCATGATCTTGATGGGAGTATTTGGTAGCGTCAGTATTTTCAGTTGCTAAAACAAAAATTCAAACAGGTACAGTGTGACCCAGGCAGAGATAGTGAGAGTAATTCTGATTATCCAATATCATTGTGAGCCTTTTATTCAAGGAAGAAATATTAGAGCTCATGAAAGGGTACATGCCATGGAGTTGTAAGAAATAATGTGTCTCCTTGTAAATTCTGAATACTCTGAATGTTCTTCTGACTATGATCTTAATTTCTTAAAACCAACATGGCATGTGCTGAATATCTCCACAGGGTCCTTTGCCCATCTAAGTCAACACACTGCTTTGTTATTTGAACACATTTCTATGTTAGCAGTCTTGCCTGCTGGCAGAGCAGATTTCTGAGTCTGATAGTGAAAGATATTTTAAAGAATTGTGAGCATTTCTGGAGTGGAAGCCACAAGGAACTGACCTCTACCTACAAATGTATGTCAAATACTTAGGTCACATATTTCAAAATACACTTTCAATTCCTCAACTTTAAAATTCTAAAATTAAGTTATTGTTGAGAAATACTTTTTTTCTTTCTTACTACAAATTGATTTTCAGGGTATCAAGATGAATAGAGTTTAGTTGAACAAGAGTAACTGATCTATCTTTGGAGGATACAGAGTCATTTTTTATTTAAATAATCTAAATTATTGAGACCTGTTCCAGCTGAATCTAGATACGTAAAAAGAAGCTAGATAAAGTGTGGTCAAGGATATGATGATCCTGACTCCTAATTTGTAAGCCTGGGGGATTGTGCTTTGGAGAACCTTTGCATCACTGCTTTTAACTTGAATGAGGGCATCTTGCCAAACACAGCAAAATCCAAGTTAGTGCTGGGCTTTGTTGGAACGGGTAGAAGCAAAAGGCCTAGATGGGACTGTGGGCACAGAGCAGCTAACAGAGGCACCTGCTTCTCTTGGCTCGTTACACATTCTTTAAACTTATGTCTTGTTCTTAGGAAGCAATCTCTAGATTTACCCTAATGAGAGGCCTTGGAAACTGGCCTTTACCTGATGGCTCCATTTTATCAGCCATTCTGAAACCCAGTACTGGGGGAAATTAACAAAAATCAAAGTCATCTGTGAAAGCAGCTGAGGCTCATTTACTCATCCCAAACACTAAATTTTAATTTTGTACTGGCGATGAAATGCAGGGGCATTCTACCTCTGAGCTATACCCCCCAACCCTTTGTATTTTTTATTTTGAAACAGAATCTTGCCAAGTTGCTGAGCCTGAATTTGAACCTGAGATCCTCCTGTCTCAGCCTCCCAAGTACTGAGATTACAGGCATGTGCCACTGTGCCTGGCTCCAAACATACAACTTTGAGGAATGTAGGAAAATAATGGGACAATGCAGTATATATTGTAGAGTCCATATAGGGAGAGGGTCAAAAATTGTCAGACCTGGAATGTTCTCAGGTCATTTAGTCCAATCTAATCACCTCCTTTTCTCATGTTCTGAGTAAACTGAGGACTGGGGTGATTTAGTGACATGCTTGCCAAGGCTTATTTGTGTAAAAAGGTGTAGAAGTAATTGGCTAAAAAGCAAACTGAGACTTAAATTCCTATTTTCCTAATGATCAATTGTCTTTCCAGAGGGTATTTACTTCTAATAGGCCCTATAAAAATGTATGTCTATAACCAACCAAGATCACATGCTTTTGTTACGTCTCATGAATTCCTAAATTAGCAAGGGAAGTGTTTGTATAACTTACCACATTGTAATGACCTTTTCAATTGTTAATAAAGTTTTCTTTCTTAAATTGTGAACAGTTTTTGCCCTAGAGTGTGAGACTTGTTCATTTCACTTGCTTTTACTTGCATCTACATTGAAGTGTTCAAGTTATCCTGGAGCACTAACTTACTGCTGAATTGAACATTCCGATCGTATAAACAGCTGGGACTCTTATTAGTTTCTTTACTTCTACTTCCAGCTTTAAGGTTAAATATTTTGGGGAAGAGAGGTGGGAAGTAGAGATAGATTTTTTTGTTTTATTTTAATTTAATTTTATTTATTTTTACGAGAGACATGTTAAGATATAAATGCTGACATTTAGCGTGACTCATTAACCAATTTTCTCTTGCCTGGTATCACTGACTTTTGTGAGGTTGAAAACACAAATGTTAAATTTACTAATGGCAGGAGTCTGTCCACCTACCCTTTGATCTATCTGTCCATCTCCAGGCAGTACCACTTATCTGCCTCTGAAGTCCTCTTCATCAAATGACGTCATGAGGTCAGCAGACACCACTGGAGGTAAACGTACTAGCATCTGCATAGGAACAGAGCTAAATAATATACCCAAAGAAGAGGCCACCTGGGAGTTTAAGAGCAAGTACATTGTGTCTCTAGGTCTTTTGATCCTTAGTTCCACATCCTATATCTATCAAGCTGTCTTGAATCTAGAATCACCAAAATGTTGACTTATGTATCAGTACATTTCTAGTTGCTTTTGAGTGGCACCCACACTGTATTCTCTTTCTACAGGCTTTTCTTTGGTTATATCTTTCATTCCATGAAAGTTTGCATATATCTACTTCTCAACTCTGACAGTCTTTTTGATTGAGCAGTCTCTGTGCATTACACATGTCCTTGGTTAGGCTTCTCAAGGAATATAGGACTTAATGTCACTCTTCATTTAATATGTGAGGAATCTGAGCTCTATCTGATTTGAAAGCCAGTGCTTTTAGCTTCTGTGCTGTTTTGACTTTCAGGAAGGTCTCCACCTCTTGATGACTTTTGCCATGAGAATGCTCAGTACCACAAATGGACTGTCTCCCAGAGTAAATGATAATTTTCCCTGGGAAAAATCTGCATCTCCTCTAGACTTTCATTGCCTCTAGTTCTGTTGAAGTACCACCATTCTCTCATGGTCCAAGGTCTCAGTACCATTTTTATTTGTTGTCTTTTTCTGTAAATTGCCTGACCATCTGTGCAGTATCTCTGACATGCTTCTTTCTCTTTCCATTGCAATTCATGCGGCTCAGACTCCCTCTAACTTGAAGGATGACTGAACTTCTAATTGTTTTTTCCACCTCTATTTCCCCTTGCAATTAATTTTATTTCCCTTTGCTGGATTAAGCTTTTTAAAGCACATCTCCAGTCAGCTACTTAAATCCTCAAACTATTTCAAAGCTTTATCATTTTGTACCAGATGAAGAACAAATACTTCCAGCTGATGTTTAATGTCTTCTGATCTTCCTTTATGGTGAAGATCAAAAAACCCAAATACCTACAGAGATCAGATACCCTAGAAGTATGTGAAGCTAGATAGAAGAAAAACTTCTGTCTTTACTACAAATCAACAACAACAATAAACCCAGTGTAGTCCTAATCATAAGTGGCAACTGCCATGCAGGGGCAGTAAGAAGTGCCAACACCATGGCTTTTGGCAGAGTTTGTGCCCTGTCCAGGGGTCCACGCACCTGGAGAAGGCAGGCCCTCATTGCTTCCAGAACTTTGCAGTTTTCAGGACAAGTCAAACATTTAGATTTTTAGGTGTAGTCTCTCAATGTTTAAATACTGGTTGCTAATTCAAATAGAGCTCTTCTTTCTTTCTGCAGTTATAAAAGAAAACTGAATACTTGAACAGGCCAAACAAGCCGTTAGTTGGCTCAGTTCAGCTCATGGTTTGACATTTGCTCAGTCTGTCTTGTAGTATGTGTCTCTAGTCCCCTGCATAAGCTATAAGCATCATATCCCACCTCTTCCCTATCATCTCCATAGTCTCAGTCTTTGCCTTTGTTCTTACAGTTCCTATCCTCAAGTAAGCACACATCACACTCAATCTGTTAAAATCTTACTGATAATATCAGTCTACCTAAAACCCTATGTCCTCCATAAAGCTCCTCCTTACCCTTACAGCCAGGTATCTTCTTTTCTTTTTTTTTTTTTTTTTTTTTTTTTTTTTTGCGGTACTGGGGGTTGAACTCAGGGGCGTTCTACCTCCGAGCTATACCCCCAGACCTATTTTTATTCTTTATTTTGAAACCGAGTCTCACTAAGTTGCGGAGTGCCTCACTAGATAGCTGAGGCTGGCCGCAAACCCGGATCCTCCGGTCTCAGCCTCCTGAATGCTGGGATTACAAGCGTGCGCCACCACGCCCGGCCAGGTATCTTATTTTCTTACAAATGTTCAGAGTCATCTCTTCTGGGGCCCATTCCTTAACTCTGCCTAGCACACATTTGCCATTTATATTTATATGCTCTTTCTTGAATGTAGGATGCATAATGGAAAACCATCTTTGGGAGCCCCGAAGTCTTTGCAAATAACACCTAAATAAAGCTGAAGCTCAATAAATCTGATTTCGCACTTGCCAAGAGAAAGGGAAGAAGGCTTCTCTGTATTTGAGCATTTTTGTTTTAATTTAGGAACTGCAGTCCATCTGCTTATCAAAAGTAGGTGGAGTCATCCGATTCCCTTCTCCTGATAGTGCAAATAGCATTTCCACTGTGTCTGTAACAACTCACTTTTGAGGCACAGAATGTGACACAGAATCTGTTGCTTTAAGGGGGAAAAGCATGGCAGCGCAGAAGATCATCTGGTATATGGAATGCTGATCCTAGCCAAGGTGATTCCTTCCTCAGTAAAAAGGCAGCACATTTGCTCATTTTGTTCTCATTTGGAGCATTTTCATGTTCTCCTTCAGATATCATGTAGTGTCATTCAGTCTTCAGAGGTGGGGTTCTAAACCTGAGCTTTCTGCATTAAACCATGTCCAGTTCTTGAACTGCTGGTTAAATAACAGGCAGTCAGGCAGGCTGCTACACCACACATTGAAGACCACAGAGCTCACTGGGAACTTAGGCATGCCTGTTTAAAAGTGTCCAGCTTGAGCAAATTTTTTATTAATGAATGATATATTGACACATATATACCACCACTCTGCTACTTAAATATAAACCTATCACACTAGTTAGTTCATCAACTTTGAGATGTAGAAAAACCTTAATAGAAAGTCATAATCTTGTTCTACTGACTGGCCAGGCTGGAGGCTTTAGTGATAGTTTAAGAAACTTTACTCAAGTCAGGACATACCCTAAAGTATATTCTAGTGAGCAGAGTTGTAATTCTGTTTATATCTGCTGCAGTAAGCATTAAAGGACTCAAAATACTTAGTGTTAAAATAATGATTGAAAGATTCAACGAAAATTGAAAGAGAAATACTCATCTTCCAATCACCTAATATGTAATTGTTGATTTCTTCCAGCTTTTGTCTAAATCAGCAAATATCTTTTACCTGTTTTTAAGCAAACCACATATAAAATTTGGTTGAGCTGCTATTTTGTTTTATGTTGATGTTTTTTCTAACCCAACAAATATGGTTCTTCTAACAACAACAACAACAAAAATATGGTTCTTCTATATTCCAGTAGATCTTTGCATCTTTTAATGGAAAGTGATTTAGGAATGTGGCAGGACCTAAACACATATCCTGAGATATTCTGTTATCAAGGAATCAAGAAAGTAGTCATAAATCAGTGGTTATAGGCTCTCATTATAAGTGCAGGCTTTTTTTTTTTTTTTTTTTTTTTTTTTTTTGCGGTACTGGGGATTGAACTCAGGGGCGTTCTACCTCCGAGCTATACCCCCAGCCCTATTTTTTATTCTTTATTTTGAAACTGAGTCTCACTAAGTTGTAGAGTGCCTCACTAGGTAGCTGAGGCTGGCCGCGAACCTGGATCCTCCGGTCTCAGCCTCCCGAATGCTGGGATTACAAGTGTGCGCCATCACGCCCGGTTCCAAGTGCAGGCTTATTTGATGGCACTAGAATCCCAGTTCTGAAGTAAATGTGCAGAACTGTAAGAATTGAGGAAATACTGCAAGATAATCTTCTAGTATTTATCTTCAAATTCGGGGTTGACTTGTATTCATGAAAAGTTTGATTATATTAGAAGTTGGCACTGGTGCTTTATCACCCAGTCATCATTCACTTATGGTCCAGGTGGTTTCCTAAGGGAATCCTGGGAAATCCCCAAGGTGGACAGACTGGTAGAACTGCCTTCCTTGCTCATTAGCTGTCAATCTCTTGCAGAGTAGTACAGTTCTGTGCATTCAATTAAGTAGATTTACGTATTATATTTAAATTAAAAAATTCCCCGTTGCGAAATGGACAAGTGGCTTAAAAAGATTCCAGGAAATAAATGAAGGGTTGAAGATAATAATACAAGCCAAGAAAAATTTAACAAACATAAAAATTCCTTTGCATAATTAGCAGATGCTAAGAAGAGGTATGATTTACATTTGGTACATTATCAAATGGTGTTTTTCATTCCTAGTAATTTTTTTCTATGCTATATTTAAAGTCTCCCCTGTCCTTTGAATTTCAGTGTCAAGTAGGAAGGGGCAGAATATGTGTTGTCATGGCCCGAGCAGTGGGGCTGTGACCAGCATGAGGCCCTGGAGATGGGATGGGGTGGCTGCTCTAGAGACCTCAGGACCTGGAGTAGCCATGTGTTTAGGGGACCCAGTGGAACCAACGATTAGGTGGGTACTTATTCCTGCTAAGCTCGCTCTCCTGCCTTGACTCATTCAGTTAAGTCCCATACTCAGCTCCAATTAAGAAACAACACAGGGCCTGGCATGGTGGCGCAGGCTTGTAATCCCAATACTTGGGAGACTGAGACAGGAGGATCTGGGTTAGCAGCCACCCTCAGCTACTTAGTGAGACACTCCGCAACTTAGTCAGACCCTGTTTCAAAATAAAGAATAAAAAATAGGACTGGGGTGTAGCTCAGAGGTGGAATGTCCCTGAGTTCAACCTCCAGTGCCGCAAGAAAAAAAAAGAAAGAAAGAAAGAAAAAAGAAACAACATAGAGAAGAAGGGAGAGAAGACTTGGAGACTTGGATGGACTGAGATTGTACTTCAGCTACCCTGTGAGAGAGCAAGCTTAAAAGAAATTTCAATCTTTCATTAAGAAAAAAAAAAAAGACATTTCTTACACACCTGAGTTTGTGGCCTCAGTTATGCCAGCTCCAGTATGAAGAGGGCAATTTCAGTTCCCTTTTGTGTTCCTGTTCTAGACCAGTGGTTCCCAAATCTGTTTGCACATGGTACCATGTGATTAACTTAAAAACCTACCCATGCCTGTGTCTCATCCCCAGAGATAGACATTTTGATAGATATGGAGTGAGGCTTGGGATTTGCAATTTTTTAAAGATCCTCAGGTAATCCTAAGGGGCACATGTCAGGGACCCAGTCAGGGGCCAGCTGTGGTTGCAGGTAGTGAGATCCCCAGGACAAAGAAAATATGTGGAGCCACCATCTGGAGGAAAAAAATAGCAAAGAGAAACTTTATTCATAGACTTGTCCCTTATATAGGATTCTGGGCAAAATGGTGTATTTCCATGACAGCATGACATGTGCATGCATGTTACACTTTGCTTAGTCATTGCACATGCATGTTACACTTTATACATTTAATCATTGCCCATAAATATATGTAGTGCACATACACGAGATATGAGTGCACCTACAACTGTGCAGAATGCTCCTATGTCGGTGGCTGCATGGGGCCATTCTGTCACCTCCAGCCTGTACTCCCTCTGGGTCCCCACAGCACACCAGTCAGGGAATCACTAATTCTAATTTAGAACATTCCAATGGTTGTCAATACATAAGTGACATGGCTCATTTTTGTGTCTTTTAAAGCAAACCAAAACAAAAAAATAAAACAAAACCCACTTACTCCTGATAACCAGTTTTGAACAGAAAACAAGCCAGACACTTTTGAAATTATAACCTTCTATCATGTGATAATCATGCTCCAAAACCAAAGAAAAAACAAAACAATTCTATAAAAATTGTTCCTACAGTTTTATAATCAATAGCTCTGTGCAAAATGCAGTCTTGCTATCACATAAATTCTAGTAAATAAAAATTGTTTTGTGCATTACATATAATTAGATGTGCCTATATATGAATATATGTATGCTTTTTCATACTTTCCAGATGAAGTAATATCTAAATAGCCTTTTTTAAACCATATGGGAGATTAATGCTTTAAGCAGCCTATGTTTCCCACTATTCTTCATCAGTAGAAGCTAAACAGAATAAGCTTAAAATGCCTCTTCTATGTCCAGAATAAAGCTGTATTTTATTCTTGAAGTTATTCAAATAGCTAAGCAAGAAATCTAGACCCTTCCTTTCTCTAACCACTCACCCAGTCCAGTTGATTCTATCTTTTAAAATCAAACAAGTCTCCCAGTCCAGTTGATTCTATCTTTTAAAAGCAAATGAATCTCCTACTTCTTCCCATTACCCTAGTTCAGATAAGCATTTCTTACTTAGATTCTTTCAAGTTTCCTAACTGGATTCCCTTCCCTTGACTCCTCTGTTTCTGATTTGTTCACCCCCAAACTGCTAGAGTGATCTATATATAAATGATCACATTTATATTTCACAAATATAAATGTGATCATTCCAGTTGCTGATCATGCAAAGATCCCCATAGCCTCAGAAATCAAATCTGAATGCCTTAACCTGTTTTAGAAGTTTCTTCATGTCATAATCACTGCTTGCTCTGATAAGATTATCCTATCCCCACCGGAGCTTCAGTGTTAGGGCATTCATTTTTGGAGAAGCTCCAAGCCATGAGTGTCCTCCACTAAGTTTGGCTTGTTACACAAGTAGACTTTGATTTAGAAAAGTGTGGATTCTTGAAGTCCAAATTGCTGAGTATTCTAGCTGTTGGCAATTCTCTTAGCACAACATGCATTGCCTTGTAATCCAGTTCTCCCTTCCCTTGTCTGCATTCCCCACAAGATTGTAAGCTGTGTGAGGGCAGTGTCTTCCATTTTTTGTATCGTTACTCTTCAGCATCTGGAACAGCACAGAGCATGCAGAAGATACACAACAAAGAGTGCATGAGTGAAGGAATTGCATATAAGTCTTGTTTCCTTTTCCTACTCAGTACACCTCAGTCTCAGCTCCTCTTCAACTAGAAAGCTTTCTGGCTAAAATCATGAGTCATGAAGCATGGCTGTCAGAGCAGCCATATGAAGAGACAGATAGATGCACATATGCTCCTCAGCTGAACTTGACATCACCAAGTTGATCAAATGCCACGTCTGCTTAAAGTTCTGGAGCGAGAAGAGGATATTTCTGCTCTTTTGTTTGTAGAATTAGTCTAACTACATATTTATGAACTTTTTTGTACTTCATTTTTTGTTTAAATGTCTTTATTCTCTATATTGGTCTACATAAGATATTTAATTGACACTTAGTATACCTTTCAATTCTATTCTCTTGCAGTTGCCAGAGATTTGGTAGATTATAATAGCAGTTTTAAATTTTAAGTTTAAATTACTCAAGTGCAGACCATAATGTGCGTAAAGCTATTCTTTTCTATAATATCTTATTCTAATTGTAGATAGTAATAATTAGAATATTAATGAATTTCTGAAGCTTTTTCTTGGGACTTTTTAGCAAATATTTTGTACCATATATTTTCTCTCTCTATCACACAGAAAGACACATTTATATTTTGAAATTTGACAGTGGACTTTATTCTACTCTACCTGGTTAGTAGTTACCACTAGGAACATAACACATAGCATATGCCGCGGCAAAAGAACTGCAGAATACATACTGTTGGCAAGAAGAAAAAGAAAGCAAATAGACTCATCTAGGGTTTTTTTTTTTTTTTAAGTAAACATTTATATTTCTGTCATCTCAAGTTCCCCAGTCACTTGGTGAATCTTTGAAAGCCTCAGAAATACTGTCTATTTCCTGCTAAGCAGTAATCACCATAGTAGATTTTGTAAAATGTAAAAGGAGATACTCTTCCATGTGAAATCATATTGATATTTACTATAAAAACAACAAGTAATAACATCTGGAGTGACTCTCATAAAACACTAAGTGTGACACAAAATGCACCAAGCAACATCTTGTTCATCCTCAAATAACTCACTT
>PVLC010031401.1:0-18861 GCA_004027655.1 Graphiurus murinus
AAAAAAAAAGACTAAAATTAGCCTAGTGTTGTGGTGGCACACATTTGTAATCCCAGTACTTAGGAGGCTAAAACAGGAGGATTGCAAGTTCAAGGTCAGCCCCAGCAACTTAGCAAGACCCTGCTTATAAATAATAAAAAGGGCTGGGGATGTGGCTCAAAGGTAGAGCAGCCCTGGGTTCAATCCCCAGTCTCTCTCTCTCTCTCTCTCTCTCTCTCTCTCTCTCTCTCTCTCTCTCTCTCTCTCTCACACACACACACACACACACACACTGCATACAGACACTAAAATTTGGATCTGTCTACATAGGAGGAAAGAAGGCAAGCAGAGAGGTAGAAGTGATGACACTGGATAAATAGGAGCCAGGCTTGGGGGGAGGGGATACTGGTGGTTGAACCCAGGGCACTCTACCACTGAGCTACACCCCCAGCCCTTTTCATTTTTTTAAAATTTGAAACAGGGTCTTTCTATGTTGCTGAGGCTGACCTCAAACCTATAATCCCACTGTCTCAGCTTCCCAAGTACAAGGATGACAGACATGCACCCCCACATCCAGCTTGAGATCCTACTTCCAAAAAACAAAAAGAGGGCTTATTTTTAGGTAGGCAATCTCTAACATATGTAGGGCTTGGGGTAAGAGTACAAATACAAATAGGGGCCTGCACCTTATAGGAGCCAGATTTTGAAGGAGATTAGATGCCATGTGATAGGAAACCTTGAAGGGATGTTAAGTCTAAGAGAGATATCACCTAATTTTTTTAAATGATAAATAAAGGGGAAAGTATTGGATTGCAGTGGGAGGAGGGACTTGATAATTAAAGCCAGAAAGGCTTGGATTCAGATTCTATGTTTTTCTGCTGACCAGATATGTAACTTTGAGCAAATGACTTAACCTCTGTAAGTCTTTATGTTCACATTTGTAAAATAGAGCTGTTGTGAAATTGAATGAGACTGTGCATGTACTGCTGCTGGTATGGAGCCTGGCACCTACGATCCACACCACAAATATTATTTTTCTCTCTTAATTCTCCAAATTGAACTTGTATATACAATGAATGGATAGTGACTTAGAGGGAGAGGGGTGGTGTTTGAGAGGCCAGAGGCCAAAAGGTGCATTGGAAGCTGTCTCTTGCAGCTCATTGAAAGATAAGCCCTGGACTAAGGCAGTGGCTTAGTTCTGAAAGCTAACCATAAAGAACAAATCCAAAGGTCTTGGTGTCTAGTTAGCTATGGAGGATAAGAAGAGACTACTTCAGTTTCCTTCTGGGGCATCTGGCTAGACAGTGGTGCCATTTGCTGAGATAAGGAACCATGGGAGTGGGTGCAAGATTATGAACAAGATGATGACCTTCAGAAAGGCAACCATGCTACTAGCATCACCCTTAGGTCCAAAGGGTGGCCAAGAGGCAGCTGTTTGCAACAGGGTGAGTATGGACAGAATTTGGATGCAGAGACAAGGGGGGAAAGATCCAAATATATACACAAGGTTGAGTATAGGCTGGAGCCTGAGTGGGAAGAGTTGAGGACCAGTGCAAGCTCTTCTTTTTTATCCAGGTGGTGGGGTACTGGGAATTGAACTCAGGGACATTCTACCCGTGAGATACATCCCCAGCCCTTTTGTTTTTTGAAACAGGGTCTTACTAGGTTGCTGAGAATCTTGCTAAGTTAGTAAGGCTAGTCTGAGCCAGGCGTGGTGGCGCACACTTGTAATCCCAGTACTTGGGAGGCTAAGACCAGAGGATCCGGGTTCACGGCCAGCCTCAGCTACTTAGTGAGGCTCTCCACAACCTAGTGAGACCCTGTTTCAAAATAAAGAATTAAAAATAGGGCTGGAGGTGCTCAGAGGTAGAATGCCCCTGGGTTCAATCCTTGGTAATACAAAAAAAAAAAAAGCTAGTCTGGAACCTGCAATTCTTCCGTCTCAGCCTCTCAAGTACTGGGATTACAGGCATGTGGCACCACGCCCAGCTGAGACCAGCTCTTCACATGCCACTATGCTCTAGCACAGAATTCTGAGAATCAAGATTATTTCTATTACAAGTGTCAGAAACCCACTTAAAATTGGTTTGAGCAAGATAATAGGTTTATTAATTCCTATAACTTAAAACAGGAATCTATTGAACTCCATTCCTCTGCTCTGCTTCCCCTAGGCTGGCTCTATCTCAAAAGGTTCTGTTTCACAAGGTTCCTGCTTCGCAGCACCAAGTGGAGGCCCAGCAGATCCAGGCTTATATTCTATCAGCTCAGCAAACCCAGCAGAAGAAAAGCTCATTTCCAAAGCTTGCAGAAAAAATTCCAGAGAGAGATCTCATGCCCATCCTTGAACATCCCTGACTGTTATGGCCAGAGCACTGGCCAAGCTGAGAGCCTAGGCCCAAGGGAGTGAGGTCAGACCACATGACCACACAGACATAGATCCCCAAACTTACTGGCTTACTGCCCTTTTTCAGACAAAAAAAAAATTACTTAGCTTCCCCCTGGGTACTTCTACCACTACCACCACCTTTTTTTTTTTTTTTTTTTTTTTGTTGTTGTTGTTGTTGTTGTTGTGGTACTGGCAAATGGAACCTAGGGGCATTCTACCTCTGAGCTACACCCCCAGTCCTATTTTTTATTCTTTATTTGGAAATGGAGTCTCACTAAGTTGTGGAGAGCCTCACTAAGTAGCTGAGGTTGGCCATGAACCTGCGATCCTCCCATCTCGGCCTCCCAAGTACTGGGAATCTATGACAGACGGAGGAGATGGTTCCCCAAAAGAAAATCAGGGTGCTGAGCAGATGCCCACCATGAACATGTTGAGTTTGAGGTGCTATGGCATTTGGGGTGGGAGATAATTCGGTGGTCTCAAGTTGAAGAGAGATACCTGGAGAGATGGCTTGAAAAGTTACCCAAGGACTTTGTGGTAGTGACTGGTGGGAGGCAGATGAAATCCTCATGGTAGTGTAGAAAGAATGACCCCAACAGATGACCAAGAAAGAGCCCCTAGGGTGGAGAAACCCCATTGTTTCATAGTAATGTAGAAGGAAACTTGATCAGGAGGAAGAGAAACGAACTTTTAGAAATTCAGACACAGGGGGACCTTAGCACTGGAGCCCTGGAAAACAGAAAAGCCTGGGGCTGTGAGTGTCCAGTCCCCAGGAACAACTGGAAAGGCAAGGTCCAATCCCTGAGCTTCTAGACATCCAGCCCCCCCACCTACACCCCCATCCCGTGCCCTCCGGTCTCTAGCCTCACTCCTCATTCCTAGCTCGTTTGCCACCAGAGTCTCGGAGTCGCTAACTCCCAGAGCAAGAGTCCTCAAAGTTACATCATGTGCTGAGCGGCGTGGCAGATCAGGGGGTGGGGCCTCGAAGTAGGCGGGGCTCCACAGCGCCAGGCGTCCAATGGGAAAGATGGGCTGGGGTGCGAGGATGCAGGGTTGGGGCAGCGGCGGTGCGGACCTGGGATCTGGAGCCCGGGACTAGAGGAATGGACCGGCCCGCGGGGCGGAGAACCCAGCTAGGTTCCGCCCCTGTGCCTGCCCGCCTCCTTTTTAAGCACCTCCCGCCCAGCCTCAGCTCCCTCTGGCTCCTCCGCGCACCCTCCTTCCCCGTCCTCCTTATCTCCCCGACTCCGCACGGTTCCTGTGGCCACCCCGCAGCCTCCGCCCAGGTGCCATGGCTGCTGTGTACCGCCCCGGCTTGCGGTGAGTGACCCCCAGCCCGGGGCCCACTCGCACTTTCCGCCGCGCTCGCCCCCTTGGGGCTGGCTCCATCTGGCTCTCCATCCTTGGAGGAGGCAAGTGGGGCGACTGTTTCTGGATAGCAGCCTCATGCGCAGTGGCGTGCCTCCCGAGCCAGCCGCACGGGGTCTCTGGGTTTTCCGGTCCTCTCCTCGCCTGTCTGCCCGCGCCATCTCTATTTGCCGCTCTCAGAACTTCCTCCCCCTTCTCGCTCGCCGCTTCAGAGCCCTGGCCCCGCGTATCCGCCTTTTCTTCCCGGATGTAACTCTTTCGGATCCCTGACCGGGTCCCAGCCGGCTCTCCAGGGTACGATGAGAAACAGCAGGGTCCTGGGGCCAAGGGACACGACCCCCTGGGGGCCTGAGCTCAGAGCTCCCTAAAGAAGGTAGAAGGTAAACATCCATTCCCGGCCTGGCGGGAAGCCCAGCACAGCCTGAGGGACCCAGAGCCAGAGGAAGGAGAGAAGCGAGACGGGAGGAGGGGGCTGAGTTGCCTTCCTTGCTTACTTAGATGGCCTCTCCCTCTGTCCAGGCCTGGAGCTCCAGGCTTGTTTAGCCTGTCTGTCCTCCCTTTATACAGCCCCCCCGCCTTTCTCTCTGTAACCCCCCTTCTGTCCTAGTCTGAACTAACTCCATATCTCTCCCCCAGGTGGTTCTACTTGGCCAGCCCATGTGGGTGGTCTCTGAAGGATAGGCTGAAGGAAACTGGAGGCTTCACAGGAGAGAACTTGAGCCAGGCTCCAGTCCTAGAGAGGCTCTCCTCAGGATGGTGTGCCTTTAAAATTAATACTGAAGCCGGCTGTGGTGTCACATGCTTGTGATCCCAGTACTTGGGAGGCTGAGACAGGAGGATTGCAGGTTTGAGTCCAGCCTCTGCAAATTAGTGAGACCCTGTTTCAAAATAAAATAATAAAGTAGGGCTGGAGGTATAGCTCAGAGGTAGAATGCCTCTGAGTTCAACCTCTAGTACCTAAAAAATTAAAAAGCCGCACGTAGTGTCACACGCTTGTAATCCCAGTACCTGGGAGGCTGAGACAGGATTGCAGGTTCGAGGACAGCCTCAGCAACTTAGTGAGGCTCTCTACAACTTAGACCCCATTTCAAACTAAAAAAATAAAATAGAGCTGGGAGTGTAGCTCAGATGTAAAATGCCCTGAGTTCAATCCACAGTACCACTACCACCATCAAAAATAAATAATAATAATAATAATAATAATAATAATACTCAGAGGCAACTCTTTAAGGCGGACCCAGGTCCCAAGAGTCCTCCTTCCCTGCCCCTAAGCCACACTGGGCATCCATCATGCCCTGACCGCTGGAAACCATCCCAGATCCCAAATCCATAGTCTGAGCTTTCTTCCTTCCCCAGGTTATGGCCTCTGAGTCTGCACTCCCTGCCTCTGGTATTCCACCCTACTACCAACCCCCAAAGCTCTCTAAGCGTCTAGTTTCTAGGAAAAAGCCAGGAAAAGCACAGGCTTCTGCCATCCTGGTGTGTGGTGGGTTTCTGGTGGGCGAGGCATTGACATAAGAGGAGGGTAACTAACTCCTCTTGGCCTTTGCTCTCTGGGTCACTCCACCCTGGGTCCAGGCCAATCAGAGCAGACCCTGCTTCTCTCTCTTTCTCCCCTAGGGGTGTGACAAGACAGACAATATATAGGGACCCTCCCCTCCTGAGAATCAAAGCATGAACGGCAGCCAGTAACACTCAAACCCCAATGGTCAGCCTTTCTCATAGTTCAAACATACCTACCTATTGGGAACATTTTATGCAACCATCATTGACCTGGGTAGGCAGTCGTAGATCTGGTACCTGGAAGCCAACATCTAGTCTTCTATCTCTGTGCAAAAGCCCTAATCTAGAAACCTGGCACAGACCTTGGTCCTTTGCTTGATCTTTCATAGTCTTACAGCAGTCATACCGAACAAAAATAAATACATAAAAACTGCCATTTTCACTTATAAAAACTATACTTGTGGAAGGAAAAAACATGAGTGAGGCTTTAAACACCAGACACACTGGATGTGGTGGTGCATGCCTATAATCCCACTCCTTTGGAGGCTGAAACAGGAGAATCTCAGGTTCAAGGCCAACCTCAGCAACTTAGCAAGACCTTGTTTCAAAATAAAAAATAAGTCAAACATGGTGGCACACACCTGTAATTCTAGTACTTAGGAGGCTAAGACAGGAGGATTGTAGTTTAGAAGCCAGCTTCAGCAACTTAGTGAGACTCTGTTTCAAAATAAATAAAATAGGGTTGGGGATGCAACTCAGAGGTAGAATGCCCCTGGGTTCAATCCCCAGCACCATAGAAATAAATAAATCATAAAAAAATAAGCTGGGTCGGGCATGGTGATGCACCCTTGTAATCCCCGTCTTTGGGAGGCTGATACAGGAGGATTGCAGGTTCACAGCCAGCCTCAGCTACTTAGTGAGGCCCTCCTCAACTTAGTGAGACCCTGTTTCAAACTAAAGAATTAAAAATAGGGCTGGGGGCCAGGCGTGGTGGTGCACGCTTGTAATCCCAGCATTTGGGAGGCTGAGACTGGAGGATCAGGGTTCGCGGCCAGCCTCAGCTGCTTAGTGAGGCCCTCTGCAACTTAGTGAGACCCTGTTTCAAAATAAAGAATAAAAAATAGGGCTGGGGCTATAGCTTGGAGGTAGAATGCCCCCAGGTTCCATCCCCAGTACCAGAAAAAAAAAATAGGGCTGGGGGTGTAGCTTGGATGTAGAATGCCCCTGGGTTCCATCCCCAATACTGAAAAAAAAGAGAAAAAAACGATAAGCTGGACATGGTGGCACATGCATGTAATCTCCAGTACTTAGGAGGCTGAGACAGGATAGCAGGTTTAAGGCCAGCCTCAGGAACTTAGTGAGACCCTACTTCAAAATAAAAATTAAAAAGGGCTGGGGATGTAGCTCAGAGGTAAAACACCCTTAGATTCAATCCCCAATACCAAATAAATAAAAAGGGCTGGAGGTATAGCTTGGAGGTAGAATGCCTCTGCATTCAATCCCTAGTACCAAAACAAAACAAAATAACCACACACACACACAAAACAAAGATCACCAGATACATGATGCTCTCACCTGGGCACAGTTTCTTGACACTTGGGTCAAAGGACACTTGGCTCGTTTCTTTTTTTTCTTGGTACTGGGGATGGAACCCAGAGGATTCTACCTCCGAGCTACACCCCTAGCCCTATTTTTTTTTTTTTTTTTTTTTTGTGATACTGGGGATTAAACTCAGGGGCATTCTACCTCCGAGCTATACCCCTAGCCCTATTTTTTTTTTTTTCGGTACTGGGGATTGAACTCAGGGGCATTCTACCTCCGAGCTACACCCCCAGCCCTATTTTTTATTCTTTATTTTGAAACCGGGTCTCACTAAGTTGCGGAGTGCCTCACTAGGTAGCTGAGGCTAGCCTCGAACCCAGATCCTCCGGTCTCAGCCTCCCGAATGCTGGGATTACAAGCGTGCGCCACCACGCCCGGCTCTTTTTTTTTTTATTATTCTTTATTTTGAAACAGGGTCTCGCTAAGTTGCAGAGGGCCTCACTAGGTAGCTGAGGCTGGCCACGAACCCAGATCCTCCAGTCTCAGCCTCCCAAATGCTGGGATTACAAGTGTGTGCCACCACGCCCAGCTTTTATTCTTTATTTTGAAACAGGGTCTCACTAAGTTGTGGAAAGCCTCACTAAGCAGCTAAGGCTGGCCACGAACCCGGATCCCAGAATCTCAGCCTCCCAAGTACTGGGATTACAAGTGTGCACCACCACGCCCAGTTCACTTGCTCGTTTCTGATTATAGACCAGACATACTGAAACATAGGATGGGCACGGGCACACATGCAACAATATCACCATGCTCACCCATGCACTTCCAGTCAAGTGTGTGCCTTCAGGCTCATTTGGCCATACCTGCCTCTCACCTCACAAAAAGCCACAGGATGCATATGGCCTGAACCTATCCCCCACACCAGCTCCAACCTGCTTTTCATGGTGCCTGCACCCAGGCATGCTTTAGCACACTCCTCAGAAGCCCAAGCTCCCCCCTCCCCACCACCACACTCATCTACCTTCCATGACAGCAGCTGGCTCATTGCCTGCCTGTTTCTTCTCTTGCAGGCTTCGCTGGCATGGGTTGAGCCCCCGGTGCTGGTCCTCAAGCCGAAGCATCCAGACCCTGCGTGTGCTCAATGGAGATCTGGGACAGCTGCCTTCTGGAGTGCGAGACTTTGTGGAGCGCAGTGCCCACCTGTGCCAACCCGAGGGCATCCACATATGTGATGGGACTGAGGCTGAGAACACTGCCATACTGACTCTGCTGGAACAGCAGGGCCTCATCCGAAAGCTCCCCAAGTACAACAACTGGTAAGGCCTGAGGTCACTTTGGGGTTCACCAAGACAAAATCAAATTGAACTAGACCATCCCAATGAAAGGAGCAAGAATGGGAGCTTTGGGGAAACAAACTCAGGAATGGGGATTGGTCAGCGTTTTCATATTAAATGAAGAAGCTAATACAATACAAACCTTTGCTTCCTTCCCCCTCACCAATTCAGAGAGCATTGGTCGGGGGCAGAGGCCCCCAAAGGGATGGGACCTTAGGGAAACCACCTCTTAGATGGGACAAAGCCTGGAGTAAGGGACTGTGAAGTGACTGGATAGGGGAAAATAACACCAACAGAAGACCTGGAGTCAATACTGGACTTGCAAAAGTGGGTCTGGGAACAAAGGAGACCCGCTGGCCACCGCCTCCTGACAATCCCCTCTCCCCCAGCTGGCTGGCCCGCACAGACCCCAAGGACGTGGCACGAGTAGAGAGCAAGACGGTGATTGTAACTCCTTCTCAGCGGGACACGATGCCCCTCCCAGCTGGTGGGACCCGTGGGCAGCTGGGCAACTGGATGTCCCCAGCTGAGTTCCAGAGAGCTGTGGACGAGAGGTTCCCGGGCTGCATGCAGGGTAACTAGGGCAGGGACACAGAGGTAGGGGCACTGAAGGTATGGCCAGGCTTGAGACCTTCATCCCTAGATGTTTTCCTCTACAGGCCGCACCATGTACGTGCTTCCATTCAGCATGGGTCCCGTGGGCTCCCCGCTGTCCCGCATCGGGGTGCAGCTCACCGACTCAGCTTATGTGGTGGCAAGCATGCGTATTATGACCCGGCTGGGGACACCTGTGCTTCAGGCCCTGGGAGACGGTGACTTTGTCAAGTGTCTGCACTCTGTGGGCCAGCCCCTGACTGGACAAGGTGAGCACCTGCCCTGCTCAGGGGAGGACTCAGAGGCCTTCTTGCACTCAGAGGAAAACCCAAATCCTACCCATCTACAGACCCTGATGGCCTGTCCTCTGTGACCCAGGGCAGCCTTCTTGGCTGGGGGTGAGGCAGTTTGCACAAAGTTGAGAAATTTCAGTCTTCGTGTCCAATAGAGGTATGGGAGCTGATGGGCATTATGAGACAGGGGGCCACCTATGGGCACCACCACCACTCCCAAGTGTCTCTCCTCATCATCCTTGATCCCACTAGCCCCTGATGCCCCAGTTCTTGATGCCACTGCCAGCAGCCCTGTGACCCCATTGTCCCCAGGGGAGCCGGTGAGCCAGTGGCCATGCAACCCAGA
This sequence comes from Graphiurus murinus, assembly GCA_004027655.1. Lineage (NCBI taxonomy): Eukaryota > Metazoa > Chordata > Mammalia > Rodentia > Gliridae > Graphiurus > Graphiurus murinus. The sequence goes on from PVLC010031401.1 coordinate 9,346, forward strand.
GAAAACCCTGATTGGCCACGTGCCTGACCAGCGGGAGATCGTCTCCTTCGGCAGCGGCTATGGTGGCAACTCCTTGCTGGGCAAGAAGTGCTTTGCCCTGCGCATCGCCTCTCGCCTGGCCAGGGATGAGGGCTGGCTGGCGGAGCACATGCTGGTGAGGGCCTGGTGAGGATCCCAAGGGGTGGGGGGCAGGGCAGGGCAGGGGCCTGATCAGTCTGCCTCAGCCTTGCCTCCTTCCTGCCAGGTGCTAAGCTGGTGGGCAGGGACTCTGCTCAAATGCCTGAAACTTCGGCCCCAGGCTGCTGAACACTGCTACCCCAGGCCTGGTGGCAGAGCAGTACACCAGTGAATAAACACTGGTACCCCCTGTTAACCCTTAGCTGTCCTCCCCCATGCAGACCATGTCCTAACCTGTGGTGACCTCCACCTGTTCCCTCTATTCCAATGCACAGATCCTGGGCATCACCAACCCTGCGGGGAAGAAGCGCTATATGGCAGCCGCCTTCCCCAGTGCCTGTGGCAAGACGAATCTGGCCATGATGCGGCCAGCAATGCCAGGCTGGAAAGTAGAGTGTGTGGGAGATGACATCGCCTGGATGAGGTTTGACAGTGAAGGTGAGGTGCCCTCAGATCGTTCTGGCTTTTACTGGAGTCTTCCATTGTTGGTGGTTAGCTTTGTCAGTGAGAACCTGTGCCTGGACAGCTGATCCCGCCCCATACATCAGCAGTCCAGCACCCTGGAGACAGGAAGCCTCTCCCCATTGGAACTAGGGTTCACTCAGGGCAGAAATGGGTAGAGCAGGACCTTCACCATCCTCACATCTCAACTCTTTCAGGTTGGCCCTTCCTTTCTCTGACTTCTCCTCCTGACAGGTCAACTCCGGGCCATCAACCCTGAAAATGGCTTCTTTGGGGTGGCCCCTGGCACCTCTGCCACCACCAACCCCAACGCCATGGCCACGATCCAGAGGAACACTCTTTTCACCAATGTGGCTGAGACCAGTGATGGCGGCGTGTACTGGGAGGGTATTGACAAGCCTCTTCCACCTGGTGTCACCGTGACCTCCTGGCTGGGCAAACCCTGGAAACCTGGTATGTGCAGTGGGAAGTCGTGACACAGGCCCCAGGGCTCAAACTTTAATGATGAAGAAGTCTCTCTGTAATCTCTCTGGATCTATGGGAAGTGTAGGAAATCATGAGTGTTTGCGGTTCCCAATCCTAGGCAAGATCTTAGTTAATGTCTCCACTCTACCCGTCACTGGTTTGGGGATTTGACTAAATTACTTAACCTCCCTTCAGTTTCCCTACCAATTGAATGAAGGTGGTTATTATAGTACTCATAAAATTATAGAATTTATCTCATAAGATTGCAGGTGGATTAAATAATGCCTAAAAGGGATTTAGCTAAGCTAGGCATGATGTCTCACACCTGTAATCCCAGTATTTGGGAGGTAGAGACCAGAGGATCACAGGTTCAAGACCAGTCTCAGCAACTTAGTGAGATCCTCAGCTGCTTAGGGAGACCCTATTTCAAAATAAAAAATAAAGCCGAGTGTGGTGGCGCATGCTTGTAATCCCAGCATTTGGGAGGCTGAGACTGGAGGATCCGGGTTCGCGGCCAGCCTCAGCTACCTAGTGAGGCACTCTGCAACTTAGTGAGACTCGGTTTCAAAATAAAGAATAAAAAATAGGGCTGGAGGTATAGCTCGGAGGTAGAACGCCCCTGAGTTCAATCCCTAGTACCGCAAAAAAAAAAATAAATGAATAAAATAGGACTGGGGATCTAGCTCAGAACACTTCTGGGTTCAACCTCCAATACCAAAAAATGGGGGAGGGGTTAGCTTGCTGCCAAATACATAGTAAGTTCTCCATAATAAGTGTAAACTGGGTTAAAATTAAAAGAGGAAGAGGAAGGACTGATTTGAAAATTGTCACAGAAGGAATTGGGTTCAAAGCACAACCCATAATGTATAATGGGTGGTGTGCTGGGAAAGGAGGAAGCATGCCTTTCCTCTGCCCCACTCTTCCTCTGCCATTGTCTAAAGGTCAGTGTTGAGCCAGGCATGGTGGCGCACGCTTGTAATCCCAGCATTCGGGAGGCTGAGGCCGGAGGATCCGGGTTCGTGGCCAGTCTCAGCTACCTAGTGAGGCACTCCACAACTTAGTGAGACTTGGTTTCAAAATAAAGAATAAAAAATAGGGCTGGGGGTGTAGCTTGGAGGTAGAATGCCCCTGAGTTCAACCCCCAGTACCGCAAAATAAATAAATAAATAAATAAATAAATAAATAAATAAATAAATAAATAAATAAATAAAATAAATAAAGGTCAGTGTTGTTACCCTCACCCTTCCCTGTCTCCCCAACATGCATACCCTGATCCTTTTCCACACTAAATCAGCCTATCACTTTAGGCTTTCCCAGAAGCTATCCTCAAGCCTGTCATTCCCCAGGTGCCTCCCCCAGCCTCATACTCGGACCTTCTGTTTTCCATGACCTTCAGAGACCACAGGGTGGGAGCAGAGAAGAGCATGGCAGGGGAGGGTGGCCTTGCGATCACTTAAACCTGTATTCAAGTTGGCCAGGCTGGCCTAGCAGTCACCCTTCTCATCTAATCACCCTTCATTTTCTCTAACACCATCATTAAGTCCCATTCAGCCTTCCCACCCAACTGAGAAATCCAAGAAATTTCAGTCTTTCCCGCAGGCTACTTCCCCAACCCTTTCATCATCTCTGAATTCAGGGGTATAACTAGGGCATCTTGTGCCCAGCCTCAGTTCCCAGAACAATAAATAGTCTGTGCTAGGGTCTTCTGCTGGGAGCTAATGACGGATAGCCCTTGTCTGAGAAGGTAGGCAGAAACTGGGGGTGGGGGGTAGGAGTGTTGGCCCTTTGACTCCCTCACCCCCCAGGTCTGACTAGCAATCTCCAGTGGAGAAGGTACTGGTTTGTTCAGGGTCCCCAGGTGGTGCTTCACACACGGGCCTCTGATTTGGACCCAGCCCCTCTTGGGGTACCCAAGGGTGCCAGATGACCTGGACTCCTCAGGTTATACCTTCACAGTTATGTCCCTAAGTTCCTCAAGCCTTACCATTCCATCAGTGTCTAAGAAACTCAGAGAAATCACCAAAATTCTACTAGCTTCACCATCAATTCTTGTTTGCATTTTGATAGCTTAGGAAATTCTATCTGAAATACTGACCTGATATTCTGTTTTTGCTTTAGATTTGGGAAATAGTCCTGTAAATAAATGGTTGCTGAGGGGAGATTATAATCTTAAACCAATATCTAATCCCATTTCCATGAGCCCCGGTCAATGCCAAGTGCCTGTAGCTTGGCATAAACATTAGTACCCTGCCAAACCCCAATTCCTCCTGACTCTTTTCTCTGGCAGCACCATTATGGATAAATAACCTGATCTTACCATGCAGGGTGGCGCATGGTAATTTCAGTTACTCAGAGGCTGAGGCAGAAGGATCATGAGTTTGAGGCTAGCCTGGGCAATTTAGCAAGACCCTGTCTCGGAATAAAATTTTAAAAAGGAGCTGGGCAAGCCGAGTGTGGTGGCGCACGATTGTAATCCAGGTTCGTGGCCAGCCTTAGCTACTTAGTGAGGCCTTCTGCAATTTAGTGAGACCCTGTTTCAAAATAAAGAATAAAAATAGGGCTGGGAGTGTAGCTTGGAGGTAGAATACCCCTGGGTTCCATCCCCAGAACAGGCACAAAACCAAAAACGAGCTGGGCATGGTGGCACACATGTAATCCAGTACTTGGGACACTGAAACAGGAGGATTGCAGATTCAAGGCCAGCCTCAGCAACTCAGCAAGATTTTATTTTTCAAATAAACAAAAACAAGCTGGGCGTGGTGGCGCACACTTGTAATCCCAGCATTCGGGAGGCTGAGACCGGAGGATCCGAGTTCGCAGCCAGCCTCAGCTACCTAGTGAGGCACTCTGAAACTTAGTGAGACCTGGTTTCAAAATAAAGAATAAAAAATAGGGCTGGGGGTATAGCTCGGAGGTAGAATGCCCCTGAGTTCAATCCCCAGTACTGCAAAACAAAACAAAACAAAATCAAATAAACAAAAACAAAAAATAAAAAGGGCTAGGGGGTATAATTCAGAGATAGACTGCCCCTAGGTTCAACCCCCAGTACCAAATAAAAAAACTTTAATTCAATTTAAAAAGGCTGAGGACAGCCAGGCATGGTGGTACACGCCTGTAATCCCAGTACTTGGGAGGCTGAGACAGGAGGATCGAAGGTTCGAGGACAGCCTCAACAAGTAGTGAGACTCTCATCAATCTAACAAGACCCTGTTTCCAAGCCAGCGTGGTGGTGCATGCTTGGAATCCCAGCATTTGGGAGGCTGAGATCGGAGGATCCAGGTTTGCGGCCAGCCTCAGCTACTTAGTGAGGCCCTCTGCAACTTAGTGCGACCCTGTTTCAAAATATAGAATAAAAAAAAAAAATAGGGCTGGAGGTATAGCTCAGAGGTAGAATGCCCCTGAGTTCAATCCCCAGTACCGCAAAAAAAAAAAAAAAAGACCCTGTTTCCAAACAAAAAATAAAACAGGACCTAGGGTGTTGACCAGAGGTAGAATGTCTCTGAGTTCCATCCCCAATACCATAAATAAATATGTGAAAAAATAAATAGGCTGGGGATATAGCTCAGTGGTCAAATACTTGCCTACCATGTGCAAGACCCTGAGTTTAATTCCCAGTATGTAAATAAATAACCTGATCTTTGGGAGGAGATGTCCTGCTCCCTTCTCTCTGTTCTTTACCACCCAGAGTTACAGGTATCTAAGACAAAAAGAAATTATGCAAGAGTATATGCACATTATGTTGGGAGGTGGACATAATCTTGGAAGTGATAATATTTTTGTTTCCTCTACCAGGTGACAAGGAGCCCTGTGCACATCCCAACTCTCGCTTTTGTGCCCCGGCTCACCAGTGCCCCATCATGGACCCAGCCTGGGAGGCCCCAGAGGGTGTCCCCATTGATGCCATCATCTTTGGAGGCCGCAGACCCAAAGGTAAACATGTGGGCTCTGTACCTTCTTGGTAAAAGGCCTAGCTCTGTATGAGAGCCCACTGACCTCCTGTACTTAAACATCAGTGAACTGTGTATGGTGATACAGGCCTGTAATCCCAGCTACTCAAGAGGCTGAGGCAGGAAGCTTATAATGTTGAAGCTGGCCTTGGCAACTTAGTGAAGCCCTGTCTCAAAATTTAAAAATTTTAGCTGAGCGTGGTGGCACATGCCTATAATCCCAGTACGTGGGAGGCTGAGACAGGAGGATTGCAAGTTTGAGGCCTGCTTCAGTAATTTAGCAAGGCTCTCAGCAACTTAGTGAGACCTTCTTTCCAAATAAAAATAAAACATGGCCAGGGGTGTTGCTCAGAGGTAAAATGCCCCTGGGTTCCATCCCCAGTACCACACACAATAATAATAATAATAATGATAATAACAACAACAATAATAATAATGGGCTGGGGGGGGCTGTATGTGTTGACCCACACCTGTAACCCCAGAACTGGGAGTCTGATACAGGAGGATCGAAGGTTCAAGGGTAGCCTTAGCAACTTAGTGGGGCTCTCAGCAACTTAGACCCTGTTTTCAAATAAAAAATCAAATAGAGCTAGGGGTGTAGCTCAAAGGTAGAATGCCCCTGAGTTCAATCCCTAGTACCAAAAATAAAAATGGGCTGGGGGTAGCCAGACACGGTGACTGTAATCCCAGTATTTGGAACCTAAAACAGGAGGATTGCAGCCTCAGCATCTTAGCAAGACCCTGTTTCAAAATAAAAAATAAGCCGGCTGTGGTGGCGCACGCTTGTAATCCCAGTACTTGGGAGGCTGAGACTGGAGGATCCAGGTTCGTGGCCAGCCTCAGCAACTTAGTGAGACTTTCCACAACTTAGTGAGACCCTGTTTCAAAATAAAGAATAAAAAAATAGGACTGGGGGTGTAGCTCAGAGGTTGAATGCCCCTGAGCTCCATCCCCAGTACCGCAAAAATAAATAAATAGGACTAGGAGTGTAGTTCAGAGATAGAATGCCTTTTGGTTCAATTCCCAGTACCAAAAAAAAGGGGGGAGGGGACTGGGAGTGTAACTCTGGTAGAGCTATTGCCTAGCATGTGGGACATCCTGTGTTCTATCCCCAGTATTGCTTTAAGAAAGAAACCCTCAGCCTGGATCTCCAGCTGCAGTTGTATTTCTTCAGAGTTCTCTCCTAATGAATGAAGAATTGGAGGAGGCCTGGGGTCTGGAAATGGGTTAGTTGAGGTCCTAGGAAAGAGACTAATAGTCAAAACCACCAGAAGGAATGGAGTAAGGGATCCAAAGAAAAGGGCTGCCTGTGACTCTGCTCATTGGTGTTCTAGGGGTACCCCTGGTATATGAGGCCTTCAACTGGCGTCATGGCGTGTTTGTGGGTAGCGCCATGCGCTCAGAGTCCACTGCGGCAGCTGAGCACAAAGGTAAGCCCCGCCCGCCACTGCTCCCTCTCCTCTCTGCACATCACCTCCTCGCCCCCTTTCTGAGCCAGACCTCCTCTTGCCCACCCCTGGAGTCTTTAATCCTTCTCTTCACTCTGAGGATACTCCAGAAATGTGAACCTTGAACCTTTCGCTCCCTCCAACTGGATACAGGGTACCCTTCCCTTACCTAGAGAGGAAGAAGATTCCTTACCCATCCTCCTCCTTTCCTAGGGAAGATCATCATGCATGACCCATTTGCCATGAGGCCTTTTTTTGGCTACAACTTTGGGCGCTACCTGGAACACTGGCTGAGCATGGAGGGGCGTAAGGGGGTTCGGTTACCCCGCATCTTCCACGTCAACTGGTTCCGGCGTGATGAGGCAGGCCACTTCCTGTGGCCAGGCTTTGGGGAGAATGCGAGGGTGCTAGACTGGATCTGCCGGCGGTTAGAGGGGGAGGACAGCGCCCAAGAGACACCCATTGGGCTGGTGCCAAAGGAAGGAGCTCTGGATCTCAGTGGCCTCGGAGCCATAGACACCACTCAACTCTTCTCACTCCCCAAGGACTTCTGGGAACAGGAGGTTGGTGACATTCGGAGCTACCTGACAGAGCAGGTCAACCAGGATCTGCCCAAGGAGGTATTGGCTGAGCTGGAGGCTCTGGAGGGACGCGTGCGCAGAATGTGACCTGAGGCTCCAGGCTGGCAAGACAGCACAGCACCCACAGCTGAGAATAGGGAGCCCCCAGGCTTGCAAAAAATATGAGCAATTTGATATTAACATCTGAATGCCATGAGACCAGGCCACAGACCTTCCCACTGTCTAATAATAAGAGATGCTCATTTATTTTACCCAACATTTGTGCTGTTTTCATTTCCTACCTATCTTCACAGGCTTCCTTCTAACACGGGTCTCAGTACTGGGTCACATAAGTAGGAACTGCTGGGAGAAGGCATTAACCCACTGTGTGTCCTGAGGGCTTAAAAAGGTGGGGGCAGGCCAGACATGGTGGTGCACACTTATAATCCCAGTACTTGGGAGGCTGAGACAGGAGGATTGCAGGTTCATGGCCAGCCTCAGCAACTTAGTAAGACGCTGTTTCAAAATAAAAAAAATAAAATATGGCTGGGGGGAGGGGTAACTCAGAGATAGAATACCCCTAGGTTCAATCCCAAGTACCACAAAAAAATAAAATAAAAAATAAATAAATAAGGTGGGGGCAGCCAGGCATGATGACACACACTATAATCCCACTTGGGAGCCTGTGACAGGAGAATCACAGGTTCTAGACTAGCCTCAGCAACTTAGCAAGACTCTCAGTAACCTAGCTGGACCCTGTTTCCAAATAATAAATAAAATAGGAACCAGGTGTGGTGGCACATACTTGTAATCTCAGTATTTGGGAGCCTGAGACAGGAGGATCACAGGTTCGAGATCAGCCTTAGCTACTTAGTGAGGCCCTCCGCAATTAATTGAGACCCTGTTTCAAAATAAAGAATAAAAAAATAGAGTTTGGGGTGTACCTTGGCAGTAGAATGCCCCTAGGTTCAATCCTCAGTACCACAAAAATAAATTTTAAAAAATAAAATAAAATAGGGCTGGGTTTGTAGCTCGGGGGTAAAATGCCCCTGGATTCAATCCCCAACACCACACACACACACACACACACACGCACACAAAAAAAAGGTCCTCACAAGACATGGTGATACATGCCTGAATCTCAGTACTTGGGACTGAGACAGGAGGATTGGAGGTTCAAGGCCAGCATACCAATTTATTGAGGCCCTTAGCAACTTAGGGCTTATTTCAAAATAAAAAATAAAATAGAGCTGAGGGTGTAGCTCAGAGGTAGACCTCTCCCCGCCCCGAGTTCAATACTCACTATACATACACACAAAAAGAAAAAATGATGAGGACCTCAAGCTAGCTCTTCAGTACAGCATCCAGGTGTAAAATTCTCAATTTCCCACTCAGACATACAGAAGCTTCTAGAACCCCATTCCCCAGTGAAAGTGATTCCCTTATTGGTTCTCAGACCTATTCTTCCCATGCCTGACCTGAAACTGGGAGTCTCAAAGTATTCATGAAAGCATACTCAATATTAAGACAGCTGGGCTGGGTGTGGTGGCGCACATTTGTAATCCCAGTACTTGGGAGGCTGAGACCGGAGGATCCGGGTTCGTGGCCAGCCTCAGCTACTTAGTGAGTCCCTCCACAACTTAGTGAGACCCTGTTTCAAAGAATAAAAATAGGGCTGGGGGTGTAGCTCGGAGGTAGAATGCCCTTAGGTTCAATCCCAATACTACAAAAAAATAAAAATATATATTACAACAGCTAAACCAGGTGTGGTGGCGCATGCCTGTAATTCCAGTACTTGGGAGGCTGAGAAAGGAGAATCGCAGGTTTGAGGACAGCCTCAGCAAGTAGTGAGACTCTCACTAACCTAGAAAGACCCTGTTTCAAAATAAAAATGAAAAATAGGGCTGGGAGTGTAACTTGGAAGTAGAATGCCCCTGTGTTCAATCCCCAGACACACACACACACACACACACACACACACACACACACACACACACACAAAGACAGCTATCATTTATATCACAACTTCTGTGTACCAGGCATTATCTTTTTTTTTTTTTTTTTTTTTTTTTTTACCAGGCACTATTTTAAGCACATTACAAAACAATGCTTTTACAGTTGAAAAAAACCGATGACAGGCTATGAATATAGCTCAGTGGTAAAGCACTTGCCTAACATGTACAAGGCCTTGGGTTTGGTCTCCAGCATCAATAACCAATGTCAATGACTAGATACCATGTGTAGTGGAAGGAAAAATCTAAAGGTTAGGGTGGGCCATATGCTGGAATAGTAAGCAACAGAGTGCACTGCACTTAAAAAGCATACAGTTGTAGGGAGGGAAGGAGGAGGAAAGGTTGGTCAACAGGTAGTGATAGTTAGGGCTGGGATGTGGCTTAGTGGTAGAGACTTGCTTAGCATGCATGAGGCCCTGGGTTCTATCCCCAGCACCGAAAAAAA
>PVLC010031402.1:0-18825 GCA_004027655.1 Graphiurus murinus
TGGTGGCGCACGCTTGTAATCCCAGCATTCGGGAGGCTGAGACCGGAGGATCCGGGTTCGCGGCCAGCCTCAGCTACCTAATGAGGCACTCCGCAACTTAGTGAGACTTGGTTTCAAAATAAAACATAAAAAATAGAGCTGGGGGTGTAGCTCGGAGGTAGAATGCCCCTTAGTTCAATCTCCAGTACCGAAAATAAATAAATAAATAAATAAACAACAAAAACAAACAACTCTGTACCCATTAAACATTAACTCCAGTTTCCCTCTCCCCCCAGTCCCTGGCAAATACTATTCTACCTCTGCCTATTAATTCAATTGCTCTAGGAACCCTGTATAAATAGATAAAATTTGGGAGTAATGGGGCACACCTGTAATTCTAGTACTTGGAGGCAGAGACTGGAGAGTTGCAGGTTTGAGGCCCTTCAGCAACTTAGTGGTAGAGACCCTGTTTCAAAATAAAATAGGGCTGGAATATTGCCCCAGTATATGTAAGAAAAAAATCAGAATATTTGTCCTTTTTGACCATCTTATTTCACTTAGCATAATGTATTTAAGGCTCATCCATATTGTAGTATTAGAATTTCCTTCCTTTTCTTTTGGTGGTGCTGGGGATTGAACCCAGGGCCATTCTACCTCTGAGCTACACCCCCAGCCCTATTTTTTATTCTTTAGTTTGAAACAAGGTCTAGGGTATAGCTTGGAGGTAGAACACCACTGGGTTCAATTCCTAGTATCCCCTCTACACAAAATACATACATACATGTATATATACATATATACAAATATCTGCTTCTACAGCTAGGTATAGTGACATATGCCAGTAATCCCAGTACTTGGGAGGGTGAAACAGGGATCACAGGTTCGAGACTAGCCTTAGCAATTTAGTGAGACCCTATTTCAAAATAAAAAATAAAATAGGGCTGGGGATATAGTTCAGTGGTAGAACACTCCTGGGTTCAATCGCCAGTATCTCACACACACACACACACACACACACACACAATTATATACATACATATATATGTGTGTGTGTGTGTGTATATATACATATATACATATGTATATATATATATATATAAATAAACTGCTTCATTTCCTCTGCAATAATTCCAAGCTACTTCCATATTTTACTTGGATTTTGTGTGTGTGTGTGTGTGTGTGTGTGTGTGTGTGTGTGTATGTGTATGGTGCTAAGAATCAAACCCAGGGTTTGTGCATGTTTGAAAAGCAGCCCACCATTGAGCTACATCCCGAGCCCCGGTAATGGGCTCTTAACTGGTTTTCTTGCTTCATCAGTTAGATCAATTTTACCTATATGTAACACCAACAAAAACCCAAAAAACACAGCGGCTCGTTTCTTCCCAGGTAAAACTAAGTCAGAGGCATACAGTCTAGAGCTAGAATGAGTATTTCAAAGGGCTGAGGGTATTGCTCCATGGTAGAACACTTACCTAACAAGTGTGGGGCCCTAGGAACGCACACACACACACACACACACACACACACACACACACACACACGCATGGAGATTTCAGGGCATCACAAGGCACCCAGTTCCCATCTTTCTGTTCTGCATCCTCATGCAACATAGCAAAACTCTCAGCAACATACCAAGACCCTGTTTCAAACAAAATGTAAAATAGGGCTGGGGGTGTAGCTCGGAGGTAGAATGTGTCAGGAATTGAGCTTATATTGATTGTTAATAAGGGCAGTATTGATTGCTAATAAGAACAAACTTTCACACTTAAGCAGAATAATAAAATCTCTTTCTCTGTCTCTAAGCTGTCAGCCAAGAGCTACAGCCAATGTTGACCTTGGTCAGCTAAAAGTTGGCTGTTAGCCCAGAAACACTAAATGCTAAGAACATAGACACCTACACTTAGAAAGTAATTATATAGACTCTCACAATAATTTATACCAACCTTACAAGATGAAAAAGCAAGCTATATTAACCCAATATTAATTACTAATAACACAAAAATAGTTAAGCCCAGCCAGGCATGGTGGTGCACACTTGTAATCCCAGTACTTGGGAGGCTAAAACTGGAGGATCTGGGTTTGCAGCCAGCCTCAGCTACTTAGTGAGGCTCTCCGCAACTTAGTGAGACCCTGTTTCAAAATAAAGAATAAAACAATAGGACAGGGGGTATACCTCAGAGGTAGAATGCCCCTGGGTTAAATCCCCAGTACCACAAAAAAAAAAAAGAAGTTAAGCCCAAACCTCCATACTTTAAGACTACATTCCCGTGTCTTTCTTGTCATCATTTTTTTTTTTTTTTTGCGGTACTGGGGATTGAACTCAGGGGCATTCTACCTCCAAGCTACACCCCCAGCCCTATTTTTTTATTCTTTATTTTGAAACCAGGTCTCACTAAGTTGCAGTGCCTCACGAGGTAGCTGAGGCTGGCCTCGAACCCGGATCCTCTGGTCTCAGTCTCCCGAATGCTGGGATTACAAGCTTGTGCCACCACGCCGGGCTTCTTGTCATCATTATAAAGTAAGTTTTTAACATAACAAGTAACTTCTAGAGGACAGAGATAAGGAAAAGCTGAGAAACTCACCAAGGATATGGGAAAGTAATGCACATTTTAAACTTTAAGAGTAAGATAAAGAACAAAGTGGGCTTCTACCATGCAGACCCCTGATCTTGCTAATCAAGTAACACATTTTAATCAGTCATGTCAGACCTCTCTGTCCATGTGAAGATGAACAAAGAAGGCTAATAAAAAAGGCTTACATAGCAGAGATAACTAACCGGCCTGTACCAGTTTTTGGTGAGAACAAACTATTGGCTAAGCAAGGTGAGAGGAAAAAGATAATGAATTCATATAAAAAAATGTTACGAGTTCAGAGACCTCAGTGTCTTACTTTACAGGCACTCCACTGTAATAACAAAACTTTGCTTAAGCTTCCAACAGTGCAGTTCTGGTTATTTTTTTCTCCCAAGTAACACACACACACACACACACACACACACACACACACACACAAAAAGAATGGAAAGAATGGATACTGGAAAGGCAACTAGCAGCATTTCTTCACTCTTACCAGACTCCTAAGGCTCTCTGCCCTGCCCCTGCCCCTGCCTCAACTCTGGTTTCTTCCATGTTAGGTAGGAAGTCCTGCTCTGAGTGCTGGTTCAGTTATGGTCAAAGGAAGCTGAATGGGGAAGAGAAGGGGATGAAAAGCTGCACCCAAACTTTTTTTTTGCGGTACTGGGGGTTGAACTCAGGGGCATTCTACCTCCGAGCTATACCCCCAGCCCTATTTTTTTATTCTTTATTTTGAAACTGAGTCTCACTAAGTTGTGGAATGCCTCACTAGGCAGCTGAGGCTGGCCGCGAACCCGGATCCTCTGGTCTCAGCCTCCGGAATGCTGGGATTACAAGTGTGCGCCACCATGCCCAGCTGCACCCAAACTTGAGGCTATTTTCCATCTGCATCACAGCACTCACCACACCTAGAGCCGCGGTATTTGTCTTGTCTACCATGCCCAGGGCACTTGTGGTAGGTGGTGGATATAGCTCAAGAGCAATGGAGAACAGGTGGCTGGGGCATACGTAGGAGGGGTCCTAGAGTGAGAAAGTGCTCATAGGATTTCTTCCACACCTGATTATTTCTACTTTTTCTGGGCTCTGGGCATTTCACCATTAGCTTGGAAGTAGAAAGCCTGGTCTCGTGGAGATATGGGGTCTGCCAATAGGTCTTTCTTCATGCACACAGCACTGGCTTGAGGCACCAGAGAGGTGCTGGATACACAGAACACTTAACCCTTGTATGGTCACAGAAGGAAAGTTTTTTTCTTTGCTTGACTGGGGATAGAACCCAGCAATTTGTACAGGTAGGCGAGTGCTCTACCAATAAGTTACATTCTCAGTCCCTCTTCAGGATTTTAGGCAAATGTTGTTTTACAGATGATCAGATCCCGAATTTGCAAAGATGAAAGTGGCTGCCAGAACAGGCTACTATTAAATCCTGTGATATCTCACAAGCCGAACAGCACCATAAAAATTAATTCAGGAAAGCTAGTTCTACCTAAAATTATATTCTATGAACTCTTCTATTTCTTTTCCCTTCTTATTTGCCCAGCAAATAATTTTTCTCTTACATTCACTCAAGTCTTTTTAGCAACTCTGCAATTTTAAATCATATTTTGTTAAAAGAAAGCAGCACTGCCACCAGGTGCGGGTGTTGTGGTATATGCCTGTAATCCCAGTTCTTGGATAGCTAAAACAGGTTTACAACTCTAGGGTTATAAGTTCAAGGCCAGCCACAGCAACTTAGTGAGACTGTTTCAAAATAAAAATAAGAAATAAAAAGGGCTAGGGGTGCTGCTTGGAGATAAAATGCCCCTGGCTTCAATCCCAAGTATCAATAATAAAAATAATAATAAAAAAGGAAGCAACTCTGCCATTCACTCACTAGTCACAAAAATGAAGAACACATTACTCTTCCCTTGATTCCCATGCGCTATTAGGGGTCCTGCCTTTAGAAGTATCTTTTTCTGTGTTCCCATTTTCTTTGACTCACTTTTATTCTCTTCATTTTTCAGGTAAAGTGCCTGTTTTTCTCTTCATCTCTATTTCTTTTTTTTTTCTTTTAGGTATGCGAACCTGGATCCTCTGGTCTCAGCCTCCCAAGTACTGGGACTACAAGCATGCGCCACCATGCCCAGCTTCTTCATCTCTATTTCTTTTTTTTGCGGTACTGGGCCCTATTTTGTATTCTTTATTTTGAAACCGAGTCTCACTAAGTTGCGGCGTGCCTCACTAGGTAGCTGAGGCTGGCCGTGAACCCGGATCCTCCGGTCTCAGCCTCCCGAATGCTGGGATTACAAGCGTGCGACACCACGCCCGGCCTTATTTCTTACTATTTGATATTTCTATCTATTAGAAGACCACTTCAAAGCCGGGCATGGCGGCACACGCTTGTAATCCCAGTACTTGGGAGGCTGAGACTGGAGGATCTGGGTTCGTGGCCAGCCTCAGCTACTTCGTGAGGCCCTCTGCAGCTTAGTAAGACTCTGTTTCGAAAATAAAAAAAAGAATAAAAAATAGGGGCTGGGGATGTAGCTCAGAGGTAGAATGCTACTGGGTTCAATCCCCAGTGCCAAAAAAAAAAGGCTCCAGGCTACATGCCCAGCCCTATTTTATTTTTTATTTTGAAACAGGGTCTCAATAAGTTGGACAGTCTAAGTTGCTGAGGCTAGCTACAAACCTGGAAGCCTCCTGTCTCAGCCTCCCAAGTACTGGGATTACAGTTGTATGCTAACTCTCTTACTCAACACAAGCTTTTTATGAAGTAAACTTCAGTTTCTGATTAACAGCAAAATTTGGATTTTTACTTGGCATATATAATTAGGAAATATTTACTCTATGATCTGTTATGGAATATCTACTAGTCAAAACAAGAAAGCAGCTGGGTGTGGTGGTGCACGCTTGTAATCCCAGCACTTGGGAGGCTGAGACTGGAGGATCCGGGTTCCCAGCCAGCCTCAGCTACCTAGTGAGGCACTCTGCAACTTAGTGAGACACTGTTTCAAAATAAAGAATAAAAAATAGGGCTGGGGGTGTAGCTCAGAGGTGGAATACCCCTAGGTTCCATCCCCAGTACTGAAAAAAAAAAAAAAAAACAACAGCCTTGGCAATTTAACAAGACTCTCAGCAACCTAGTGAGACCCTGTTTCCAAATAACACATAAAATCGGGCTGGGGGTGTAGCTTGGAGGTACAATGCCTATGGGTTCAATCCACAGTACCAAAACAAAAAAGAAAAAGTGCTGAATAAGATTAAACAAATGAGTCAGGCATGGTGGCGCATGCTTATAATCCCAGTATTTAGAAAGCTGAGACAGGAGGATCACAGTTTCAAAGCCAGCCTTGGTGACTTAGCCAGGCTCTCAACAACCTGGTGAGACCCTGTTTTGAAATAAGAAATAAAATCGGGCTGGGGGTATAACTTGGAGACAGAATGCCTCTGGGTTCAATCCCTAGCAAAAAAAAAAAAAAAATTCAACAAATGCATCTAAATGTGGATAGCCATGAATTTAGAACTAGAAAATTAATTTATCCTATAAAACTGAGTTTTTACAAACCAATGATTCTATATAATGAAAATTTACGTTAAAACTCATCATACTTGCCGGGCGTGGTGGCGCATGCTTGTAATCCCAGCATTCAGGAGGCTGAGACCGGAGGATTCGGGTTTGCGGCCAGCCTCAGCTACCTAGTGAGGCACTCCGCAACTTAGTGAGACTCGGTTTCAAAATAAAGAATAAAAAATAGGGCTGGGGCTGTAGCTCGGAGGTAGAATGCCCCTGGGTTCTATCCCCAGTACCGCAAAAAAAAAAAAAAAAAACTCATCATACTTCAAATTCTCACTAAGTATGTTTTTGTGTTTTGTGGTACCAGGGATTGAACCCAGGAGCATTCTACCTCCGAGCTACGCCCCCAGCCCTATTTTTTTATTCTTTATTTTGAAACAGTGTCTCACTAAGTTGCAGAGGGCCTCACTAAGTAGCTGAGGCTGGCTGTGAACCCATGATCCTCCTGTCTCAGCCTCCCAAGTACTGGGATTACAAGGGTGCGCCACCATGCCCAGCTTCACTAAGTACTTTTAACAGTATGTTATTTGGAAATTAGTTTCCAATTTCAAAATTTCAAGGACAAAAACAAAGAATACAAATTGATTTGTTTAATAATCATTTTTTGGGGGGGGGGGCTGGGGTTTGAATCTAAGACCTCAAACATACTAAATACATTCTACTGCTAAAACTCCACCAACTCTGTTTAATAATCTTTTAACCTACTTAGTTTGAAATGAAAGCAATTCAGAACTTGGCAAGCACAAAATTTTTACAGAGAAAGAACATAAACTGAAAGAGGACAAAGGTTATCATTCCAATGTGTTGAGGAAAATTCGGAAAATATCTTCACCCCGGTGATATACTTTCCTATCTAAGTATGATATAGAAGGTACTCTACCTCAATGTCCTGGAGACTGAATTCCTTCTGATCTGTAAAGTTTGCAGCTCCAGCACTAAGTTCCATCAGCATCTTGGCGATCTCAGGCTTTATGGCAGAGGTCAGCCGACTAGCTGCTTCCATGACATGTTCCTGCACATCTTTGAGCTGTATGGCCGCCTTTGAGTAGTGGGAGTTCCTGAACACCGTGCTGAAGAGATCTGTGAGGAAAGTACTGGCACGGCAGAAGACATTGAGGGCATCCAGGTACTTGGAGATGCCCTGCTGGATGTCAGCGATGGGAGTGGAGTGGGGCATGGTGTGGTGGCAGCTGCCTGCAGCAGTCAGACTGCCCAAGGGGGCAGAGGTGGCTGTAGATGCCAGGGGAGAACTCAGTGCTCGGCCCAGCTCAGGCAGTGGGTACTGCTGGTGCTGCTGCACCTTCTGCTTGGACCCGCCAAGCAGGAAGCGCCGTTTGTAGTCCATTTTACTGTCCTGGGCACTGCAGCAATACATGCGGGTGGGAAACTATCCCAAGGACTGTGAGAAGGTCAGGGTTCTGATCTTCTTTTTTTCAAAACTGTAGCTAGGTATAAAAATAGTGGAGTTCTGAAAATCTAAGTTTTAAAAAAGGCATTTCCATGAGGCAGGTGACCATGTGATCCAACATAGAGGTGAGAAGGACAAGTTTATATAATTAGTATTTTCAGTGTAAGCAAGACCACTGACAAAAAATAAAAGTGTGTCCAAAAAACTGTATAAGAACCGTTTTGCATTCTATTCTCTTAATAAAAACATATGCTTGCTGAGAAAAATGTCCATAACTGCTTTGCAAGAATATTTTGATACTTGTATTTACAATGGCAGAAAAATAACTTAACTTTTAAAAATGTAATATAATTTATCTTCAATATACCAAAAGTTAGAACCCAAAAACCCACAAGCTGATCAACAGCAATTTAAAAAGCAGTACAGGTCACTTCACACTAAGTCCTTAAAAAGGAAGATCAAACCTCTGAAGGATTTTGACAGAGCCTGCCTGTCAAATCCATTTACTCGTTTAGCTTATCTTCAATGCTAAAACTTTCCAAATTTCCTGTAATGTATTAAGAAAACAAATTTTCTTTAAAAATGGCATTTGTTATTCCAAGTCTTTTTGTTTCCTTTTGTTTGCTGAGGTAGCAGTTTCCTTGTAATATTAATAAGGGGCGCTTTCAGACTACATTGGCCCTCAATTGTAAAGTCTGAAGAAAGAAAGCACAGATGTATTCATAAGGCCATTCCTGTAAGAGTAATTTCCTGTAAGAGGAAAAAAGAAGATAAGGTCAGGAAGGCCATAGGACAATGAGCAATGAGTAATTCTAGAACATTAACTTCTGCAATGCTATCATTCACACAAGCAGGCTACAAATGAATTAAATCTTTTTTTTTTGTTATACTGGGGATTAAACCCAGGGGCCCTCTAACTCCAAGCTACACCCCCAGCCCTATTTTATTTTATTTTTTTTGCGGGACTAGGGATTAAACTCTGGGGCATTCTACCTCTGAGCTATACCTCCAGCCCTATTTTTTATTCTTTATTTTGAAACAGGGTCTCACTAAGTTGCAGAGGGCCTCACTAAGCAGCTGAGGCTGGCTGCGAACCTGGATCCTCCAGTCTCAGCCTCCCAAATGCTGGGATTACAAGTGTGTGCCACCACGCCCGGCTTGTGCTAATCTTTTAGATAGGGTTGAACTCAAGCAAATACCATGGGGCTGAAAAACTATTCAAGTTCTGTCATTCTGACATGGGATTTTGAAACAATGTGCACTGAAGGCGGTAACACCTATTCACAGAGTCGTTTCATGGCAGTGATCATAATATCCCCTCACAAAATACTGCTGAAAGTTGGGTGATGGGCACATGAGTTTCATCCTATTATTTGCTCTAATGTATATGATTGTTATGTTTTGTTTTTGTGGTACTGGAGATTGAATCCAGGAGAATTCTACCTATGAGCTATATCCCCAGGCCTATTTTATTTATTTATTTTTTGTACTATTAGGGATTGATTCCAGAGACATTCTACCTCTAAGCTATACCCCAACCCTGTTTTCTTTCTTTCTTTCTTTTTTTTCTTTTTGCTACTGGGGATTGCACCCAGAGGCATTGTACTTCCAAGCTACACTCCCAGTCTGATTTTATTTATTTAGAAACAGAGTAGGTTACTGAGAGTCTTGCTAAATTGCTAATGCTGAATTTAAACTTGCGATCCTCCTGTCTCAGCCTCCCAAGTATTGGGATTACAAGCGTGTGCCACCACCCCTGGCTCCCAGCCCTGTTCTATTTCTATTTTGAAACAGGGTGATCTCACTAGGTTGATGAGAGTCTCACTGCTTGTTGAGACTGTCCTTGAACCTGTGATCCTCCTGTCTCAGCCTCCTAAGTACTAGGATTACAGGCATGCACCACCATGCTGGGCTTATTTATTTATTGTGTTTTTCTGGGGATTGGACCCAGGGGCATTCTAGCTTTGAGCTACACCCCACCCCCATTTTTTATTCTTTATTTTGAAACAGGGTCTCACTAAGTTGTGGAGGGTCTCACTAAATAGCTGAAGTTAGCCGGGCGTGGTGGCGCACGCTTGTAATCCCAGCATTCGGGAGGCTGAGACCGGAGGATCCGGGTTCGCGGCCAGCCTCAGCTACCTAGTGAGGCCCTCCGCAACTTAGTGAGACTCGGTTTCAAAATAAAGAATAAAAAATAGGGCTGGGGGTATAGCTCGGAGGTAGAATGCCCCCGAGTTCAATCCCCAGACCCACAAAAAAAAAAAAAAAAAAAAAAAAGCTGAAGTTGGCCATGAACCTGTGATTCTCCTTTCTCAGCCTCCCAAGTACTGAGATTAAAAGCGTGTACCACCACGCCCGACCCAATTTTATTTTTATTTTAAAACAGGATCTTAAACTGGGCAGTCATGGCGGCACACCCCTGTAATCCCAGTACTTGGGAGGCTGAGACCCGAGGATCCAGGTTCGAGGCCAGCCTCAGTTACTTAGTGAGGCTCTCTGCAACTTAGTGAGACCCTGTTTCAAAATAAATAAAAAATTGGGCTAAGGGTGTAGCTCAGAGGTAGAATGTCCCTGGGTTGAATCCCCAGTATCACACCACACACACACACAAAAAAAAAAAAAAAAAAAAAAAAAGAAAAGAAAAAAGAAACAGGGTCTTGCAAAATTCATGAGAGTCTCACTACTTACTGAGGCTCCCCTTGAACCTATGATCCTCCTGTCTCAGTTTTCCAGGTACTGGGATTACAAGCATGTGCCACCTCAGCCAGTCTAATGTATATGACTGAACATTTCTGAAATAAAATGTTTAAAATGCACATACACACGTACACAAGCAGTTGGTTATATCTCTTTTATTATTTTTTGTTTGGGGGAAATTTTTTTTTGGTACTGGGGACTGAACCTAGGGGCTTTCTATCACTGAGCTACACCCCCTTCTCCTGCATCTTTTTTTTTTTTTTTTGAAACAGGGTCTCACTAAATTACTGAGGCTGGCCTCAACCTGCCATCCTCCTGTGTCAGCCTCCCAAGTATTCATTTATTATTTATTTAGTTAATTTATTAATTTATGTATTTATCTGTCTTGTTTTGTGGTACTGGGGATTGAACCCAAGGGCATTCTACCTCAAAGCTATGCCCTCAGCCCTTTTTTCCTTTTTGAAACTGAGCCTAAGTTGCTGAGGGCCTCACTAAATTGCTGAGGCTGGCCTAGCACCTGAGATCCTTCTGTCTTAGTCTCCCAAGTACTGGGATTACAGAAGTGTGACACTCTGCTTGGCTCCCTTTTATTTTTTTTAAATAAAACTCTTCTCAATGCTGTCTGAATGTTTTTCAAATGGTTCCTCCTTCCATATTTATCTGCCTGAAGGGCTAAAATATGTTCAATCCATTTAAGGACATTTCTTTTCCTTATTTTCTTAAAAGAATTTTCATTGGGTAAACATTCACAATTTATGAATACACTATTCATGCTCCATGGAAATAAATACACATTGAGATAACCGCAGAAGTTAGCATAACCAAGCCTTAAGATTTAAGTAATAAGCTGGGCATGGTGAAGCACACTTGTAATCCCAGTACTTGGGAGGCTGAGACAGGAGGATCCAGGTTCGCGGCCAGCCTCAGCTACTTAGTGAGGCCCTCTGCAACTTAGTGAGACCCTGTTTCAAAATAAAAAATAGGACTGGGGCCATAGCTCAGAGAATGCCCCTGGGTTCAATCCCCAGTACTGCAAAAAAATAAAGAATAAAAAATAGGGCTGGGAGTGTAGCTCAGAAGTAGAATGCCCCTGAGTTCAATTCCCAGTACCATCAAAAACAAAACAAAAAACAACAACTGAACTTGGACCCAATGACATCACTTAGAGCATTAATTTCTGTTACCAGTTATCAGCAATGTCTATTTCAAACAACAAACATGCTTGAAACTAGATGAAGATTCTGTATATGTGGGTTTTCTTATATTCCAAAATGGTAAAATAAGAAAGGTGGTCAACCATCCTGAGAAAATCTGAAGCTCTTCCCTTTAGGGAGGTAGGGTATTGAAGTAAGTATGAGAATGACTTTGGGAACCTAACTGGTAAGATACTGGCTCTGCCATTCACCAGCTATGTGCCTCTGAACAAGTTCCTCAACCTCTTTCTGCCAATTTCATCACCTGTAAAGCAGAGATATTTTACAGTATAATTACAGTAACCATTGTTACTGAGTTAGTTTATACATATAAAAAACAGAATAATGTCTTTAACATATTAAGCACTAAATGCTTGATAATAATCATTGTTTTTATTTTATTTATTTATTTTTTTGCGGTACTGGGGATTGAACTCAGGGGCATTCTACCTCTGAGCTATACCCCCAGCCCTATTTTTTACTCTTTATTTTGAAACCGAGCCTCACTAAGTTGTGGAGTGCCTCACTAGGTGGCAATATCATTGTTATTATTCCCACAAAACAAATGAAAGTAACAGGGCTTGTTATTTCTGCTTGCCTTGAAAAAGTTACTGACAAATAAGAAATATCTTACTAATAAATTTAAGTAGATTTCTATTTGGTCCAATCCCTGAACTAAATAGAAACCTACCTATTCTAGAGCAGGAGGCATACCTGCTCCATGATATCTAGTTTCAACATAAATTGACTAAGTAGCTACAAAGAGAAATTTAGTTCCCTGAATGACTTAATTATATTTTCCTATTTGACTAAAGAGTAATGTAATGGTTTTAATTTAGATTGTCCTCCTAGCCTTCATGGATATAAGGTAGCAATGTTGGAAGCAAGGTTTGGTTGAGGAGGGGTTCTGGAGGGTGTGGCCTTGGAGATTACATAAAATCGCTCCTTTACTTGCTCTCTCTGATGTGAAAGCTGAGCCTAGCACTCTTTATCTCTCTGCTTTGCAGCAGCAAGCCCTGAGGTCTGCATACCTGGGATGACATTGATTAAATCTCTAAATCTCCAAAAACTATGAGCAAATAAATCTTCCTTTTTCTAAACTGGGTGGTCAGTTGTTTTGGAGTATAGCAGTGAGAACAATGACTGAGATAAATGATGACTGAGACATGACGATGACTGGATTTGTGAATACGGGGAGGGGGGGTGGAGAGATAGATAGATAGATAGATAGATGGATGCTGGGGACTGAACTCAAGGTCTTGTGGGTGGTAGACAAGTTATTTGCCTCCAAGTATGCTCTCAGCCAAAGAACAATTTTGCTTATTTATTTAGGTACTGTGGAGGGGCAGTCTACCTCTGAGCTACATCCTTAGCCCCCCCCCTTTTTTTTGCAGTACTGGGGATTGAACTCAGGGGCATTCTACCTATGAGCTACACCCCTAGCCCTGTTTTTTATTCTTTATTTTGAAACAGGGTCTCACTAAGTTGTGGAGGGCCTCACTAAGTAGCTGAGGCTGGCCATGTACCTGGATCCTCCTGTCTCAGCCTTCCAAGTATGGGATTACAAGCATGTGCCACCACACCGGCTAGCCTTTCTTTTTTTCCTATTTATTTGTTTATTTATCTTTTTGCGGTACTGGGATTGAACCCAGGGGCATTCTACCTCCGAGCTCCACTCCCAGCCCTATTTTTAATTCTTTATTTTGAAACAGGGTCTCACTAAGTTGTGGAGGGCCTCACTAAGTAGCTGAGGCTGGCCACAAACTCAGATCCTCCAGTCTCAGACTCCCAAATCCTGGGATTACAAGCGTGCACCACCACATCTGGCTAGACCTTTTTTTTTTTTTTTTCTTGCAGTACTGGGGATTGAACTCGGGGGCATTCTACCTCCGAGCTATATCCCCAGCCCTATTTTTTATTCTTTATTTTGAAACCGAGTCTAAGTTGCAGAATGCCTCACTAGGTAGCTGAGGCTGGCCGTGAACCCCGGATCCTCCGGTCTCAGCCTCCCGCATGCTGGGATTACAAGCGTGTGCCACCACGCCCAGCTTGGCTAGAACTTTTTTACTTTGAAATAGGTCTTGCTAAATTACTGAGGCTGGCCTCAAACCTATAATCCTCCTGTCTTGGCCTCCCAAGTACTGGGATTACAGGCATGCACCACCATGCCTGGTTCAGAGAATAATTTTAAATTCTGTTCAGTCAGTAGGCAAACAGAGAAAATGATGTGGAAAGTAGTGTAGTCCTGTTGTCCACAATGGTATGCCATAAAGGAATTTCATTTCAAGATAACAGGACAACTAGCTAAACAGACCCATGTAAACCGGGCCTGGTGGCACACGCTTGTAATCCCAGTACTTGAGAGGTTGTGACAGGAGGATCACAGGTTCATGGCCAGCCTCAGATACTAATGTGAGGTCCTCTGCAAATTAGTGAGACTCTGTTTCAAACTAAAGAATAAAAAATAGGGCTGGGGATGTAGCTCAGACATAGAATGCGCTGGGTTCAATCCTTAGTACCACAAAAAAAAACAAGCAAGCCAGGCGTGGTGGTGAACATTTGTAATCCCAGTACTTGGGAGATTGAGACCAGAGGATCCAGGTTCACAGACAGCCTTAGCTACTCAGTGAGGCCCTGTTTCCAAATAATGAATAAAAAATAGGACTGGGGGTGTAGCTCAGAGGTAGAATGCCCCTGGATTTAATCCTCAGTGCCACACAAGAAAAAAAAAAAAAAAAAGCAAAAAACAGACCTATGTACATACCTCCCCATTCTTCCCAAATCCCCATGACATAATATTAGACATTCACAAGGAAATCACAGTGTAACAGTAAATCTGAGGGCAACAATCTATTTAAATGGGGGCCACTTTCTAGAAGATGTAGAGGAAGCATAGGAAATTTAATTACAAGAGCAGAGCAACTACAAAGGAGAGATGGCTGCTTCCTAGATCACACAGAGCCAAAAGAGGACAGAAAGGCAGAGCCCGTTTGCCTTTCTGAGCAGGATTGGATAAATGCCCAGCTTTCAGTCAGCAGGTATAGAAATCAGTTGTGGAAAACAGGCTAATCAACTTAATCTCATCTGTACTTCCCATTCCTGATCACTGAATCATCTAACTCCCACTTAAGGCAACAGGACTGCTAGAAAAACAGAATCCTCCTGCCAATTACCTATATAAACAACCCAGTACACTTCATTGATAAGGATCACCACACAGTGAAGGTAAATCAAGAGGAGCAAAAAGAATAATTAAGAAGAAAAGCAGAAAAAACTTGAAAAGAAACACGTATTTTAAGTCCTAGAAAGACACCTGAAGACAAGCTTGGTGGCATACACCTGTAATCTCAGCTACTCAGGAGGCCGAGGCAGCAGAATTACAAGTTTGAAGTCAGCCTTGACAATTTAGTGAGATCCTACATCAAAATAAAATGAAGTATAGTGTTGTGGCATATGCCTGCAATCCCAGTACTTGGGAGGCTAAGAAAGGAGGATCACAGGTTCAAGGCCGGCTTGTAGTAACTTAATGAGACCGTTTCAAAACAAAAAGAGCTGGGGGTATAGTTCAGTGGTAGAATTGCTTCTACCCCCATTCAATCCCCAATAGCACAAAATTAATTCATTAAAGCAAAATGAAAAGGACAGAGGTTTAAGATGTTGATGCCCTAGGGTTTAATCCCCATAAACACACACACACACACACACACACACACACACACACACACACATACTCTCTCTCTCTCTTTCTCTCTCTCTCTCTCTCTATATATATATATGTATGTATATATATGAAAAAGAAAATAACACTAAAAATAAAAGACAAATGAATCTCAACTTTATATCAAATTAGTGGCATAACTACATAGGGAAGAATTATTTCAAGTTTAAAATCATGTTTCGATCTGCTGTTTCAAAATAAAAAATAAAATAGGGCTTGAGGTGTAGCCTGGAGGTAGAATGCCCCTGGGTTCAATCTGAAGTAACACACACACACACACACACACACACACACACACACACACACAAGGACAATAAGAAATGTTGGGAGTTGGACATAGTGGCACATGCTTGTAATTCCAGTACTTGGGAGGCTGAGCTAGAAGGATCCCAGGTTCTAGGACAGTCTCAGTAACATGGTGAGACTCTGTTTCCAAATAAAAAAGGTCTTCCGGTATGGCTAGTAGGTATAATATCCTTTGGTTCAATCACCAGCACCACACACACACACACAAAAAAGCTGGGTGTTGTGGAACATACCTGTAATCCAGTGCTTGGGAGGCTGAGGCAAGAGTATCACAGGTTTGAGGTTTAGCAAGACTCTCAGCAACCCAACAAGACTGTTTCAAAATAAAATAAGGCTGAGGGTATTAGCCAACAGGTAGAATGCCAAGAGGTTGAATCCCCAGTGTCATAAAAGAAAAGAAGGTAAGAGAAAAGGAAAAAAAAATGTTGAGAAGGATATGGAGAAAAACATGTCTACAAAAACTTGTACATGAATGTTAAGAGCATTATTCATGAAAACTGGAAACAACTGTATTATCAAAAAAAAAAAAAAAGACAAACAAAATGTGGTATAACCATACAATGGAATATTACTTAGCCTTAAAGATGAATGAAATAGATGTACATGGTGGTGCATGCCTATAATCCCAATACTTAGAAGGACTGCTGAGATAGGAGGATTGCAGGTTTGAGGACAGCTTCAGCAATGTAGCAATCTAGTCAGACTGTTTCAAAACAAAAAATAAAGCTGGGCATGGTGGCACACAATTGTAATCCCAGTCCTTGGGAGGCTGAGACAAAATGTGATTCAATGATCAAAATTTTGGCATCAACTGGATAGATAAAAATTTTAACTTATATGGATTGAAGGTTCGAGGACAGCCTCAGCAAGCAGTGAGACTCTCATCAACCCAGTGAGACCCTCTTTCAAAATAAAAATAAAATAGGGCTAGGGTACAGCTCAGAGGTAGCATGCCCCTGGGTTCAATCCCCAGTGCCATAAAAATAAATAAATAAAATTAAGCTGGAGTTAAGTCTGGAGGTAGAGGTAGGATGCCCCTGGGTTCAATCTCCAGTAATCCTAACACACACACACACACACACACACACACACACACACACACACACACACAGTCAATGCATGCTATTGCTATTTCTTTTTTCTTTTCTTTTTTTTTTTTGTGGTACAGGGGATTGAACTCAGGGGCATTCTACCTCTGAGCTATACCCCCAGCCCTATTTTTTATTCTTTATTTTGAAACAGGGTCTCACTAAGTTGTGGAGTGCCTTACTAGGTAGCTGAGGCTGGCCGCGAACCTAAATCCTCCTGTCTCAGCCTCCCAAATGCTGGGATTACAAGCGTGTGCTACCACGCCCCACTTCAATACATGCTATTATACGTTAGATAAACCTTGAAAACAAAGTTAGTCAAGGAAACCAGACTCAAAAGGCCACATATTAT
Organism: Graphiurus murinus; assembly: GCA_004027655.1. Taxonomy (NCBI): domain Eukaryota; kingdom Metazoa; phylum Chordata; class Mammalia; order Rodentia; family Gliridae; genus Graphiurus; species Graphiurus murinus. The sequence continues at coordinate 16,865 of PVLC010031402.1, forward strand.
ATAAATCAACTAATATTTAGAAGTGTCCAAATTAGGCAAATTCTTGTGTGTCTGTGTGTGTGTGTCTGTGTGTGTGTGTGTGTGTGTGTGTGTGTGTCACTGGGGATTGAACCTGGGAGTACTCTACCTCCAAGCTACACCCCCAGTCCTTTTTTTTTTTTTTTTTTTTTTTTGATACTGGGCTTTGAACTCAGGAGCATTCTACCTCCAAGCTACACCCCCAGTTCTTTATTTTGAAACAGGTTCTCACTAAATTGCGGAGGGCCTCACTAAGTTGCTGAGGCTGGCCGCAAACCAGGATCCTACTGTCTCAGCCTCTCAAGTACTGGGATTACAAGTGTGCGCCACCAGGCCCGGCTCTATTTTTTATTCTTTATTTTGAAACAGGGTCTCACTAAGTTGCAGAGAGCCTCACTAAGTAGCTGAGGATGTCCATGAACCTGGATCCTCTGGTCTCAGCCTCCCAAGTACTGGGATTACAAGTATGCACCACCACATCCAGCAGGCAAATTCTTTGAAATGGAAAGTAGATTAATGATTGCCTAATGCTGGGGTGGGGGTGGATGGGAAGAATAAGGCGCAACTGCTAATGGATAGGAGGTTTCTTTTTGGGGTAATGAAAATGTTTTTGAAATTGCTTGTTGTTAATGGTTGGATAACTGTAAATAAACTGAAGACCAGCCAGGCATGGTGGTACACACCTGTAATCTTAGTACTTGGGAGGCTGAGACAGGAGGATCACAGGTTTGTGGTCAGTGAAGATCTCAGCAGCCAGGCGTGGTGGCGCACGCTTGTAATCCCAGCATTCGGGAGGCTGAGACCGGAGGATCCGGGTTCGAGGCCAGTCTCAGCTACCTAGTGAGGCACTCCGCAACTTAGTGAGACTCGGTTTCAAAATAAAGAATAAAAAATAGGGCTGGGGGTGTAGCTCGGAGGTAGAATGCCCCTGAGTTCAATCCCCAGTACTGCAAAAAAAAAAAAAAAAAATCTCAGCAATTTAGTGAGACTCTATTTCAAAATAAAATAGGGCTGGGAGTGAAGCTCAGAAATAGAATGCCCCTGGGTTCAATCCCCAGTATTAAAACAAACAAACAAACAAACAAAAAGGCCCAAATATAAAGACTATTGAGTTGTATTGTATACTATTAAATGAGTGAACTGATCTGGGCATGATGGTGAACACATGTACTCCAGTGCATGGGAGGCTGAGATAGTTGGATCACACGTTCAAGGTCAGCCTCAGCAAGTTATTGAGACCCTTGGCAACTTAGACCCTGTTTCAAAATAAAAAAGGGCTGGGAGTGGTGGCTCAGGCTTGTAATCCCAGTACTTGGGAAGCTGAGACAGAAGGATTGCAGGTTTCTGGCCAGCCTCAGCAATTTAGTGAGGTCCCCATCCCCTACAACTCAGTGAGGCCCTGTTTCAGGAATAAAAATAAAATAGGGCTGCTGGTATAGCAGCAGAGGTAGAATGTCACTAGGGTTCCATCCCCAGTACCACACACACACACAAAAAAGGTCTGAGGTGTAACTCTGAGGCAGAATGCCCCTGGGTTTAATCTCCAGTAATGCAAAACAAACAAATGAATTATATGGTATGTAAATTATATTTCAATAGTTACTATAAAAAAAAAAATAAAGATGCGCCAGGCGCGGTGGCGCATGCTTATAATTCCAGTAGTTAGAAGGCTGAGACAGGAGGATCTGGGTTCACTGCTAGCCTCAGCTACTTAGTGAGGCTCTCCACAACTTAGTGAGATCCTGTTTCAAAATAAAGAATAAAATATAGGGCTGGGGGTATAGCTCGGAGGTAGAATGCCTGAGTTCAATCCCCATTACCACAAAAAATAAATAAATAAATAAAATAAATATGAACCTGAACAACTTAACAATTCTCCCTTCAGAAACGCGCGCGCGCGCACACACACACACACACAGAGAAAATGTTCTCTCTTGTCCAAT